>BHFV01000126.1:0-49013 GCA_003568905.1 Trebouxiophyceae sp. KSI-1 | reverse complement strand
GCTCACCGGCGCCATGACAGGGTCCACCAGCAGCTCCTGCGTGATTGGGCAGGTGCACAGCTCGAGCAGCTCCTCGCGCTCCCCATCAAGTGGCTGCGCAGGCGGCGGCGAGGGGCAGGCGACAGGCGCGACTGGCCGCGCAGAGTCAGAGCCCTTCTGCAGCAGCTCCTGGCGCCTCTGCGGCGGCCTGCGCAGTAACAAGGGCTCTTTCAGCTTCGGCATGCTTCCCGCCTCTCTGCCGATTTGACCGGCGCTCATGCGGCGAGGGCGCACCGTGGCCGCCGTGCTCGAGGACTTGTGTGCACCACGTCGCTGGGCTGCTGCTGCCCCGCGGTTGCCTGCTGCTCGGAGGGAGCGGTAACCGCAGGCAGGCTGTCGCCACACGAGAGGCTGACAGGCTGCGCCGCCTCAGCAGCCACGGCCAGACTGCCCAACTGCGCTGCCAGGCCGTCTGCCTCTGGCTCGCCAACTGGCTGCTCCCTGCCCTCGGCTGGGGGGCTGTGCGGCTGCGGGTCAGACGTGCCCAGCTCTGCGCCTGCCTCCTCCACGGCTGCAGCTTGCCTGCAAGTAGAGGCGGCCATGCTTTCAGCCAGCGCTCCTCCCTGAACCTCCCGCCCCCCTGCTGCTGTCACGTGCGCCCCACCTCTGGCCGCCGCCGCCTCCCTTCTTCGTCTGCTGCCGCGCCTTCTTCTTGCCAGCCTTCTTGGCTTTCTTGGCAGCCGCCGCCTCCGCCGCGCTCGCCTCCTCCGCCAGCAGCGCCTGCATGGCCGCGTCCGCGCGGGCGGCCGCTTCCGCGCGGGCTGCCGCGTCTGCTGCCTGGTCGGCAGCCTGCTTGGCTGCCACCTGTGCCTCCTGCTCCAAGTCCGCCTCGCTCGCTAGGTTCTCCTGCAGCCCCAGCAGCGCCGCCCTCAGCCACCACTGCAGCGTGCCGCAACAGCGCCATGCAGAAGAGCGGGATTCAGGCAGGGGGCGGGAGCAGTTGCCTGGTACTCTGCAATCTTTTCGAGCCACCCCGGCATCTCGGGCAGCCCGTGCTCCAGCAGCCAGTCCTGCAGGTGGTCGTACTGCGGGAGGTCCCGCAGCAGCGGCAGCACTTCGTCGGCGATGCGGCCCCACGCCTCGGCCAGCCGGGCGTGCGTGTCGCGCTCCTGCCGCTTGGACAGCAGCGCAGCGTTGCAAGTCCGGTAGAGCGTCACTGCGACCGCAGCAACGTGTCTCAGCTCTGCAGCAATGGCTGCCGTGAAAGGTGGGCGAATGCGTGCCGGCGCAGGCTGCAGGAGTTGGAGTGGCGGCGCGGGGGGGGCGGCTCACAAAGGACTGTGACCAGCATGTGGGGTGCTGCATGAGAGAGCTCCAGTCGGTGCTCTGCAATCTTGCCGAGCACGCTCGCGCAAGTGTCTAGCAGCCAGGCCAGGGGGCCGCCGGTGCCCCCGCGCATGTCGTCGCCGTGCAGCTCGATCAGCACGGCTGCAGCCGCCGCCGCACATGGGTTTAAGCCATGTTTTGTGTGGAGCAGCCGAGCATCGAGCTGCCAGGCACTGGTGGACAACTGCGCACCTGGGATGGTCGTAACCTGGGCCAGATACACTCCACCGATGCTGTTCGGGCCGGCCGGCCGCGCAGCAGTCTCCAAGCTGAAACTGGCTCCCATTTGAAAAGCCTTAACCATGACTCGGGCCTGCGAGCTCACCGCCTCCGCGTCCCCCAGAGGTGCCTGCGGCGCAATGCTGATGGGCTCTGTCAGCCGTCTCGCCGCTGCAAACAGCAGAATGAGCCGGCACAGCAGCGACGCCCGGGCCGCGGCGCTGCACAACCAATGTGTTACTGCCAGCGCATCGCGGCAAGCAGGGCGGAAGGGCATGGAAGAGGGGCCCGCGCGCCTTCTGGGTGTGCAGCCAGTGCGCGCAAAGCGACATGGCATTGGCGACGGATATCAGCCAGCCGACGGGACGCGTGCGCCTGCGGTCCCCTTTCGTCCAATACTGCTTGCCACAGCCTGTCAACGCTGCCAGCAGCTCGGCGCCAAAGCCGGCAAAGCGCGGAAGGGCGCACAAAGGCATGGTGCAGATGTAGCCCTGCAGCCAGGAAGAGGGCCAGCTGCTCTCACTCCGTCTGCTGGCACTTGTCGCGGAACATGCAGGCTAGGAGAGCATATCCTAGCCTCGCCCCTTTGCAAGGGGTGAGGGCGCTTGCGGCTGGAAATCGCGCCTGGACGTCGAGATGGACAGAGCTCCCTTCCGCCAGCTCTGTGAAGGCGTGTGGCAACATACAAATATCTAACAGCGCCAGCGAGAGGGCGCCGATACAGCCGCACCATTCCCGCTTTTCGCTATCTGCAGCCCGCAGCACCCTTGCCACACAGAGGGCCGCCTGCTCTCTTAGGGCTGCCTGCAGATGGCACGTCCGCCCCCCAAATGTGATGGACTCAGAAGGGATGTGTCGTGATACGTCCTTCGCTGCGAGGCCGGCAGGGGTCCACCTCTTCTTCGGTGAGACTGGTGCCAGAGCGTCGAGATTTGTTTGTTTCAGTTAAATCTTGAGATGCATCCTCGATGGCCTTGAAAAAGCCACTCATCCTCTTTTCCACGTCGCATTGATCCTCTCCGTCAGGAAAATACTGGTTGATCACCTGCGGGAACACGATGAGACACTGAATCGCGGGTTGCCCTGGCGTGGAGACAGAGGACGGCGGGAAGGCAGCTCACATCACGAAGCCGCTCCACCGCGCGGTGCGCCTCCATTCGAGCACGTGAGGGCAAGGTGGCGGACACTCAGAATTTGTGTGATGCACGTGCGCCGAGCGGCTAGCCTGGACTCATCCGCTGCTAGCGTTAATACCGAATGAGACGCTATTCCTGATGGGCACCGAGGTTCGGAAAGAAGCGCACAGAAGCGCACATTTTGTGTTGGATAGGCGTCGAAGGCAGAGTGGTCGGCAAGGGAATGGAAGCCTGAGGCGGAGCGAAGCCGACCGCGGCCAGGCCCCAAGGACAAGACCGGCCACTACCTAAACCGCAAGTGAGGAGCCGCGGCGTGATGGTGTGTTTGGAGGCGGTGATGGCGAACGAGGCACCCAGCAACTGCTCAGAAGCCAGACGAAGGTGCGACGCTGGTCACCGCACTAGCCGATTCTAGGGAGGAAAGGCCGTGCATGCATAGAACGTGTGCATCCTCCATAGCTTCACATGGCTCCTCACGGTAATCGTTCTCACGCCGCCGACTCGGCAACAAGCCGCAACCCTTGCCACCCTAGTTACTTGCAACTAATAGCTCCTCGCTCCCTGGCCTCGCACTCAGCCCTCAAATTCTCTCTCAGCTCCGCAACAGAACACGCCACGCCTTGCACCCTTGCCATCAGAGCTCCGCCTGCGCCTCCAGCCACTGGCGCACGACCCGGTTGGGCCGCAGGTCTGCCAGCGCCAGCGGCGCGTCCGTCATGGGGCTCACGCCCTTGAGCGCGATCCACTCCTCGATGGCCGCCCGCTCGTACGTGAAGCCGTCCTGTAAACGGAGCGGCTGGCAGGCGTCAGTGCTGCCCGGGCTCCAAGGGATCACAGAATGATATCATCTCCAGATCGACTCAAACCTCCCTTTCAGGTGAAACATTGCAGGCAGCGCCTTGTCAGCTCGGCAGGACAGGAAGGGCGGCACACCGCGTCGATGACGGGGTCCTGCATCAGCTCCTGCAATTGCAATGCAAGGTGTTATTAGTAATAGGCAAACGCGAACAAGCAGGCACTGAGCACGGGCGCGGGTCGGCTGCGTGCATGCGTGATGGGGCACAGGAAGACGTCGATCGCAGCCGCCTGGCCGCTCGGGTGCTGCCTCCCGGGCGCCTGCGTGCCGGCGGCGGCAGCCAAGCCGGCCTGCCGCTGCTGCAGCCTCCAGGCTTGCGGCGGCCTGCAAGGGGATGCCACCTGCTCAGCCGCTGGGTGCATGGCATGTGACACGATGGCAGCGGAGGGAAGCTGAAGGGAACCTGGGGCGGGCGCGTGCCAGCACGCTGGGCCGGGCGGCGGCGGCGGGCGGCGCGGGCTCCAGCCCCACGGCGGGCGTGCTCGGCCCCGCTGGACTGCCCACGGCGGCGCTGCTCGAGCCAGCCGCCGCCTCAACAGGGGCTGCTGCGGCCTCAACAGGGGCGGCCGGGATTACCGGCTCGCTGCCGCCAGCCGCAGGCGCGGCGCTAGGCTGCCGCCCCTCGGCATGTACGGCCCCTGGCGGCTCCGCCGGGCTGCTGCGCTCAGGCGAGGGGCCGGCAGAGTCGGACTCCTCATCCCCCTCGCTCTCCTGCTGCTCCAGAGAGCCGGCAGCGGGCTCGACCGGCTGCGGCTGCTCCCCGGACGGGCTGCGCGGGCTGCCCTGGCTGGCGGGCGGCTCCTCGTCGCTCTCACTCTCTGCTTGCCTGCCGAGGCAGCAGCCACGCGCTCTGCCCCCCTGCTCATCTAGAGTCATGCAAAGACAGGAACTAGAGTACCAAATCCAGTTCCTCCTCAATCTCGCTTCCCTGGCCAAACTCCCTGCCCCATGTTGTCTGACTGGCGTGCGTTGTGTCCCAATGTGACGTGATTCGTTCGCATGTTTGTTCTCAGCTTCCACTGCTGCAGAGGGAAGCCGGCGGACCTCCAGAGGGCGCTGGCAGGCTTCATGGCCGGCTGCGCCGCCTTCTTTTTCGCCTTTTTGCCGTTGGCCTTCCGGCCGGCGGCGGGAGTAGCCTCTTCCTCCAGCTCCATCCAAGCCATGAGCTCCTTGACTTCCTGCGGCCCCGCGGCAGGCGAAGCTTGTATGAGGTGAGGTGATGATGTCCACGAGTTCTTCTCCCCATGCAATCACTCGGATGCTCGTTCACAAAAGCCCGTGTTTCTATCCAACTTGGGGAGCTGCTGCCCATGCAGTCTCAGTTAATCCCCGCAGACACATTTGCCTCTGTCTGCAGCTGCTCTGTCTGCAGATGCTCTGTCTGCAGATGCCTCGCTCCCGGGGATGGCGGCATTCCTGTAGGGAAGACTGCCCGTCACCCCCACCTTTCCCCCACGCTGCCAATCAGTGCGGGCAGCAAGCAAGGAGCGCAGAAGAGCTCGCCATGGGAGCCAGCGCCGTTCGCATCAGACCACAAAATCAGGCGAGTATGAAACGCACACCCAGGAGACCGAAACAGGCCGAGCACTTTGGATCTCTGCGGTCGCACCTTCTCTTGCGCCTCGGCCGCCTCCTTCGCCCTCTGTCGCCTCTCCGGCAAGTGCCTGACCGTTGGACAGAGCTCGGCCGCCAGCTTATCCAGCTCAGGACCCGAAAACGGCGGCTCCTGCTCGCCGTCCTCAGAGCCGTGAGCGGCCGCCGGCCGTTTGGGCGGCTGCGCCGCCGCCTGCAGCTCCTCGAGCCGCGCCAACGTCGCTTGCACGCCGCGCTCCGCCCGGCGGCGCGCCGCGAAATCGGTGTACAGCCGCTGCGGCAGCTTGCCGCGGAAGCGCTCCCACGCCTCCAGGCAGCGTGCCAGCAGCTGCGGCGGCGGCGAGTCGTCGGCGGCCAACGCCTCCAGGCACACCTCGCTGAGCATGCCTGCGGGGGCCGGCGGCCACCCGCGTCACTGCCCCAAGCGGCGGGTCGCTGATGCTGGGGGGGGGGGGGGGGGGATGTGATTTGGCTGTGAACAGGAAAGCTGAGTTCCAGATGGAAAGGGGCTCGTTTTGGCAGGACCAGAAAGCGGGACAACATGCTCTGATGAACACGAATGAAGAAAGCATCCTGCCAGGCGGTCGCCCTGCCTGCTCCATGGGCTCGGGCTGGCGATCCTTGGGGGCCAGGCTGAGTCCCAGAAGGCGCTCACAGCCGCGCGAGCCGGTCGCAGCAGCGTCAGGTAGTGCTAGCGCTGGCAGCAGGCAAGGGTCGGCACGCGAGTGAGCCGTGGCACGCCAGGGCAGGCAGTGTAACAGCTGGTGGCTGTCACCCCGGAAAAGCTCTGTGTAATTGAGGAAACACCGGCACCCACATGCCGAAAACCCTGTTTCCCCCAGAGCCCCAGTGTATTGCCACTAAGAACGCAGCCAGCTGCAAGCAGCGCACTCAGCGTCGGCGGCAGGTTGGCGTCGTAGTCGGCCGGATTCAGACGGGCCGCCTGCGGACTGAGCTGCATCTGCGCGTACGCATGGTGCGGCGCAGAAAGTAGCGCGTCCGCGCTGGCCGCCAGCAGAGAGTGCCTCGCGCCGTGCAGGCGGTGCAGCACGTCTGCAGCGGGCGCACCCCCCTCGCAGCCGTCAGGCGCGGCAGCACGGCAGACGGGCTTGCCATTTCAGCTGCGAATCGGTGTTTGCACTATGAGGGGCGTGTGCTGCACAGGCAGCTCGGCTGCAGGGGCCGTCTTCCTCTGCAGCGAGCGGCTGGTGACCCCGTCGGGCGTCCACCTGCTGCCCCAGGATGTGTACCCCTGGCCTCCGTACGGGCGGGCCGCTTCCGGCTGCTTCAACTCAGTCTGCATGCTGTGGACAGGCGATGCAACTCGCGCGCCCGCTGCCTGACCAGTGCCACTGCCCCTCCATGACTCCTGACACAATTCGGTCGTCCTGCCCGCTCACCAGCCAGCCTTGCAATCTCAGCTCGCTCCCTCGCACGAACCCCCTTGCAGGCCGCCGCTGCAAGGCTCGGCAGTTCCCCACCGCTCGATTTGCGTGGAAGCGTGAGCTTGGTTGCTGCCCGATCGGCCTGGCATGGGCTGGCAGGGGCTGCGACCCTTCCTCACTCCCAGGCTTGGCAGGGGGCAGGCGTGGCGGGCTCACGAGCGATGGCCCTGCACAGCGCGTTGTTCCGCAGCACCGACGGCAGCTCCTCGTCTTGCATCATGCTCTGCCGCGCGCCGTCGGCAAAGGCCCAGACCAGGAACTGAGTGCGCTCGGTCTTGGCCCGCCCCTCCTCCGCAGGCGGCGTGTGTGTGGCCGTCAGCCAGCTGGGGACTTACCACCTACAGGGGTATCCCTTCGAGGTAACGAAGGTAAGCCAGAAGTAGGGGGTGTGCGCTAGAATGGTGTCCGACAGCTTTGTTGCTTGGAGAAAGAGGTAAGTCTGCAAAGCAGGGCGATTGGCTCGTCTAGTTGGTCAGAATATAAACAGAGGGCCGTCGCCGATCAAACAGCTGCCCCCCTGGTGGCGTTGCAGCTGGGGAGATTGCAGCGTTCCTCAGGAACGGGGGAAGGCAAGCCCTCCTGCTGGCCCCCGCAGGCACGGGGCGGGCTGGGGGAGGCCGCCGGCTATGTGGTTGAGCCGCACAAACTGGCAGAGGCACCGTGACTGGTGCGGGGCACACAGCACTCGAGGCCGGCAGCGAGTGCAGCATGTTGGGAGGGGAAGGGGGTGCCTGCGAGCCGTGCAGCCAGTGCTCCAGCAGCGCCAAGGCGTGGCCGCACAGCAGCTGCGCCTCCCACTTCCTCAGGAAGACCTGGCTGTCCTCGCACGCCTCCTCCCGGCTGAGCCTGCCCCAGGCGGCGCGCGAACGCAGCGTGTGCCCGCGCACCCCCCGGAAGCAGGCAGTCACCGCCGCCAGCAGCTCCTGGCCGACCTCCTCTTCGAAGCCCGGCAGCGTGCAGGGCGGCAGCTGCACCTGCTGCCGCGGGCCCGCCCCCCTCAGCCGGCGGCAGGCGTGCCAAGATGAGCAGCTAGCAGCGGCAGCAGGCCCGCCTCGGAAGGGGCACTGCTGTCGCCGGCCGGCAACTCGGGCTCGGGCGCGGCTGTGCCGGGTTGCGGCAGGCTAGCAGTCGTCAGCGCCGCTGCCAGCGCGGCCGATATGTACAGATTCCAGGGGATGCCCTTTACATCTCCGACTACCAGCACCTTGGAGAGGGAGCGCAGCGCCGCGAGCCGGAGCTGTGGCTCTGCCTGCAAGAGCGGCACGGTCGGCATGACATCTGGGCCAGGCCGCCCCTTGTTCCCTGGCGAAAAGCTGCTTGGCGCAAAGCATGCTGCGGAGGACTGGTGACGAACTGCACACCTTGCTGCTGCCAGGTACTGCCGCGCTGTAGGGACTGGCACCGACTCCATGCCAAGCCTTCCCGAAGCTCGCCAACTTATGGCAGGGTTGAAAGATCTTCTTAAGGGCGTCCAAGCGGGCCTTCGGCAGGGCCGCCTCGTCAGGCAGCCGGGCGTCCACATCCTGCAGGTCACGCCAGCGGCACTCAGGAAAAGCGAGCACCAGAACGGGCGACCTGTAAGGAGGAGGGGCATTGTCACCTCTCGTATGCTGATCAGAAGCGCACGGGCATTCAACTGTACCGCTTTGTCCTGGGTCGCCCGTGGTCCCGATGGAGGCATTTGCGCGCGGAAGGAAGCGACGCCTAGGCGAAGCGGGCAACCCGGAAGGACGGTGCCGACTTTGGAAGCTCAGACCATCGCCTTGGATTGTCGGGGCGCTGTCGCGCCAAGGAGATGAGCGGCAAGGTGATACGATGCGCCAAGTTGTGCAGAGAGGACTCGCATACAAAGGCTAACAAGGTGGTCTAGGCACGCTGATATCAATCAGCAACGAGGCAGCGGCCAGTACGTGCAAGGACACGCCAACCTGGAACCGCCCTTCCCGCCATCCTTGTTTTCGCAATTTTGCAACGACTTCAAGCCACAAACGGCAGCTGCAGACTTCTGTGACAACACTCTCACTCATCACCCGGACTCACGTCTGCAGCAGCTGCGCCCGCAGCAGCTGCCTGACCAGCAGGTTGGGCTGCAGGTCTGCCAGCGCCAGCGGCGCGTCCGTCATGGGGCTCACGCCCTTGCGCCGCACCCACTCCTCGATGGCCGCCCGCTCGTACGTGAAGCCGTCCTGCAGGTGAGGCCGGAGAGCTCAGCACCTGGCTGCAAAGGTCTTGCCTGCAGCCATCCAAAGGGGCAGCAGGGGGCTCACCGGCGCTATGACAGGGTCCTCCAGCAGCTCGTGCGTGATGGGGCAGGTGCACAGCTCCGCCAGCTCTGCGCGCTGCTCGCCAGGCGGCTGTGCAGGCGGGGGCGGGCCTACAATGGACGTGTCCAGCTGCACGCTGCCCGCGCTCAGCGGCAGCTGCTGGCGTCTCGGCCTCTGGGGCGGCCTGCACAGCAAGGCGCAGCCATTGGCGATGCCTTGCTTCTGTCTGCATATCAGCCGAAGCAAGCGGCGCCAGGCAGCGCACCGCGGCCGGGCTCCTGCAGCTGCGTGCCCTGCTTCGCAAGCCTCTAGATGGCCCACAGCCGCCTGCTGCTCATCAACAGCACTAGCCGCGGTGGGGCCGTCGCCAGGCGTGCAGCTGACGGGCTGCGCCTCCTCAGCAGCCACGGCCAGGCTGCCCAGCTGAGCTGCCAAGCTCTCCAGCCCCACTGCGCCTTGCTCACCGGCCAGCCGCTGCTCGCCCGACTCGCCCGGGGGGCTGCACGGCTGTGCTTCGGACTCGGCAGCATCTCTGTCAGCCGCGGCAACAGCCACCTCGCCAGCCGCGCCTTGCCTGCAGGCAGGATATCATGCTCTCGTCAAACGCGTTTTCCTGTGCCTCCGGCCGCCTTGACTTTACAGCGGTCAGCTCCCACCTCTGGCCGGCGCCGCTTCCACTTTTGGCCTGCTGCCGCGCCTTCTTCCGCGCCTTTTTTGCCTTCTTGGCGGCCGCCGCCTCGGCCGCGCCCGCCTCCTCCGCCAGCAGCGCCCGCATGGCCGCGTCCGCCTGAGCAGCCAGACAGGTCTCGGCTGCTGTGGCAACACGCTCAGAGGCTGCTGCTGGCGACCCTGATGCTGCCACCGTTTGCCGCTCGGCCCTTTCGAGAAGTTCAGAGCCTGCTGGGCGGGCTGGGACAGGGTGTGACCGTGCCTTCTCTGCAGCCTCCTGCGTCGCAGCCCGGGAGGCAGCAGCAGCAGCCGCCTGCATGCAGCGGCGCGTTCAGCCGCCGCCCTTCAAGAGCATGCCAGCCGGGCGGTCTGCAAGGGAGAGAAGGAGGAGGAGGAGGCGCACCTGGCTCTGCCTTGCCTGCAACACGCCCAGCCGGGAAACCACGGGCGAGACGAGGCGCTCGATTTCGAGCCGCTGCCTGCGCGAGCAGAGCCCCATGATTGCCAGGCTGCCGGTGCCGCCCCTACGCACCGCCCAGAGGTCCCACTGCGCTTTCAGCCGCTCCATCCGGGCTGCCGACGGCGCCCGCTTTGCGGCCAGGGCAGCGGTGCAGACCTGACTCAGCAACTCTGCGCGCACGGCTGCCGGCCTCAGCAGCGCCAGGCGCGCGAGGTGGCAGAGCCCTGCTGCGGCAGTGCAGGCTGGCGCAGCCGCACTGGGGGGCATGATGTCAGCAAGGAGGTTGGTACGGTGGGGACGAGTGAGCGGCGGCGAGGCTCACTCAGCTCCTCGAGGAGCACTGGCCATGCAGCAAGTAGCAGTGCGCCGGGTTGTTCGCCAGCGTGCGCCAACACGCCCACACAGGCGTCCAGCAGCGCTGCCAGCGGGGTGCCCTCACTCGCGTCGTCGCCATGCAGCTCGATCAGCACCGCTGCGACGCGGATGACGGGGGGGGGTCATCAATCATTCGCCGCTGCTCGCAAGGGTGGGAAGATGAGACGCTGAGCCGGCTCGAGCAATCCACGCCTGCTGGCCACCGACTCCCGTGAGCAGGCACGGGAGCTGAGGTGGCAGGGGGGCGATGCACCCGCGATCGTTCTGACCATCTTGAAGTCCTCGAGCCGGCCTTCGTCGGCATCCGGCTGCAGGCCCCTCACCAGGCAGGCGACAGATTCTCTCTGAAAAGAGGAGACCATCAGGCCAGCCCGCTCGTGTGCCTCCGCAGCGTCCCTCGGGAGTCCCTGCAGCCAGACGCTCACTCATCTGCTGGCGGCGTGTCTCCCCTGTGCGGGCAGCCGAGTTACGAGGCAGGCAGCGCTGCCAGCATGCAGCTGGACATAGCGTGTTCGGCTCTTGGCAGTGGTGTGGGCTGGCACATTGATCGTTGCATCGAGCCGCATGCAAGGCTTCGAGCGCATGCAGTGGCCGGTCGGCAGGGGCACGCCTGCTGGTGGTGCAGCCAATGGCAGAGGATTGCAATGGCATTGGCACTGCCAAGCATCGCAAATTCGCAGTAATCTGCCACCCCCTGGATGGCCCGTATCTGCTCAAACTCCTGCACACGTCTGCAGGTGCTGACTAGTGTGGCCAGCAGCTGCGGGCCGACCTCCCGGAGGCTCGGAAACGTGCACTGCGGGAGATCCACCGTCAAGCAGCCCTGCAGTCAACGAGCCTGGCTCGCCAACGCCCAGCAAGGCGAGTGGCTGCAGCGGATTGGCAAAGGGCTCGACACGGTATAGCGTTGGGGGATCGAGTCTGTCGGCAGGCAGGCTGTGGAGGAGCGCATGCCTTGACAGTGAGGGCGACGGTTGTGGTGAGCGAAACCAGAGACCCACGCCGCGACTGAAACGCGCACACTGTCACCATTGTCAAGGAAAGGTTGTTGTAGTACTCGAGTCGAAACGGGTTTGATTCGGGCACAACAGCCGTCAGCGCCCGGGCTATGCAGCACAAGACCGCTGAGCGGAGCGCCGGCGCTGCCTGCAGCCAGGGCGCTTTTGGGCTTGGGCAGCCTCTTTGCACCGGACAAATAGGACGACCGCTCGTTGCTGAAGGCGTGCACCTACCGGGCCCAGCTCGAGCGACCTGCCCATCAACAGCGCTCCAGCAGATTTTCCAATGGACAAGACGTCCTCCCTCTTCAGCGTCACGTGCGGCTCCCCGTCCGCCTCCCCCGAGTCGGGCACAATCCGATCTATGACCTGCACGCGTGCTTGGATGGTCAGCGCGTGCTTGAAAGGTCAGTGGCATGGGTGAGAGCTACAGCAGACAAGGCCTGCAGGAGGCTCTCGACAGGATCATGGCGGTGCGGGGCAAATTACATTGCACAGGCTCTCCATTTTTCGCGTGTGCTCGGCGACGGCACGCCTCAAGCTGATGGCTAGGCCAAAGCCCCAACTCGATGCCTGATCGTCAAATGCTTGATCGCCAGGGATTGTTGAGACCGCCCTGCAGACGCTCTGTGACGTGGAAATTCAGCCGGTGCCGGGAGGCTTTCAAAGTGCGAGAGGATACTGAAATGGAGAAGTAATTGCGCCATGCGTTAGATTTTAATGCGCTTCAAACAAGCGCGGCTGGCTCCGACCAAACTCTTGCTCGACACAAGGGCAGCGGCCGCGCACCTAGCAGCTGTCAGCGCCGCATCACGCTCTCTTCTGCCGGACCCATGCGTGCAAGTGCCGTGCTCGATTGTGACTGCACAGCAAAGCCGACCGGTACTCTGACAGGGTCCACCAGCAGGTCGAGCAGCTCATCTCGCTGCCCGCACGTGCAGGCAGGCAATTGACCGGCTGTGCAACCTCGGCAGCAGCCAGACAGCCCAGCTCTGATGCCAGGCACCCACCCCGCCGCGCCAGGCTCCTGGCCATTCACTGCTTCCCAGGAAGCTGCGCGACTGCGCCTCAGACTTCTTGCCCGCCTCAGCACCAGTCCCCTCCTCAGCTCCACTTTGCCTGCAGGCAGAGGAGCCTGGCCCTCAGCGAGCGCTTCTCCCTGCGCCTCCCACTGCCGCCTTCCCGCGTGCACCCACCTCTGGCCAACGCCTCCTCTCCTCCTAGCCTACCGCCGAGCCCTGTTTTTGCCGGCCTTCCTGGCCTTCTTGGTGCCTGCCTGACCAGCCTCGCCCCCCTCCTCCGCCAGCAGGGCGTTCATGGCCGCCTGCGAGCAGGGAAGACAGCAAGAGTCAGCCGCTGCAGCTGAGTAAGGGTGGCGACAAGGCACCGCCGCAGTTCTGGCGCTGCCTCCAAGCGCCGCGTGGCCTTTCCGTGCAGGCGGCAGCGCAGGCAAGGCGGCCTGGCACAGGACGGAAGTGTGCCTGCTCGGCAGCTTCCCGCTCGGCGGCCCTTGAGGCGCGCTCCTCCTGCACGCCGCAGCGCCCTCAGCCGCAGCGCTGTCGGGAGCATGCTATCGAGCAGGTGTGCATGCCAGCAAGTGGGTCTGCCCCACCTGGAGCCCCAGGAAGGCGCACAGCATCCACACCAAATGGGCGATTTCGCGCTCCATGGCACGCTGCTGCCTCGGCGCAATGTAGATCATCCGCGGCACCCCGCGCTCCCAGGGCATCCACAGCATCACCAGCCGCTCCATCTGAGCCGTTGCCGGCAGCGGCTTGGCTCTCAGAGCGGCTTGGCAGGCCTGGCTAAGCATCGCTGCGTGCATGGATTGGCAGCCTCCTCAGTCAGTCGCCTCGCCGGCTCGCGGCAGGCAGCAGCCCAGGTGCGGCGGGCGGGTTTTCCTCACTCAGTGTCTTGAACAAAGCCGGTCCCGCGGCCAGCAGCGAGCCAGAATGACGGGCGGCAAACTCGAGCACGCTTGCGCAAGCGTCCAGCAGCGCAGCCAGCGGGTTGCCCTCGCTCGCGACGTCGGCTCGCAGCTCAATCAGCACGCCTGCGGCGCAGCATGCACGGTGTGACAACGCATGCAGCACGGCGTGCAAAAGACGGTCAGTGGGGTGATGTGGGACTTTCCGATCAAGAGCTCGAGGCCAGATATCTGTCCTCTTGATTGGAAAGTCCACATCAACCCCACTGTCCGAGTTTTTCCTCGAGCGCTTGGCAGCAAGCGGCGCGCATGAGCAGGCACAGCAGCCGTGTGGTTTGAAAGGAGGGGATGTCTACACACCTGCAATTGTCCTCGCCATCATCAGGTCATCCAGGCATTGTCTGAACGACCAGCTGTTGGGATCCAGCACCTTGGCCTTTGCCAGCCCCCGGATCGTGAGGCTCAGGAAGGTGGTTGCCATGCCGGCCTGCTCGCACGCCTCCGCAGCTGCTTCCTCTGTGAGGGCCTGCAGTCGGGCGCCCGCAGCCTGCTGGCGACGCGCCGCCGCCACATGGGCAGCCGAGCAGCCAGGCGGTGTGTTGTGGTGACAGCCGAGCGAGCCGCACGCGCACAGCTCTGCCAGCGGCGCCCCGGCACTCTGGCTGCCGCAGCTTGCACGCTCCCTCGCGCGCCTGTGGAGCTCGAGTGGGTGCAGGGAGCTCGCCTGCTGCTCGTGCAGCCAGTGGCAGACGACCGCGGTGGCGAGCGCGCAGTATTGCGACGCACGTGTATCCGAAGTCCCCTGGTACTGCCGCAGGAGTCTGCAGGCGCTGATGAGTGCAGCCAGCAGCTCCGGACCGGACCTCCGAAGCCAGGAAGCGTGCAGTGCAGCATCTCCGCCTGGAAGCAGTCCTGCAGTCCAGGCGCTGGTCGCTCAGGCCCACAACATGGTTCCTCATGCACACTAGGACAGCAGGGCCTGGAAGGGAGCGTGCCTTGACGGTGAACGTGTGACGTGGCCCCTGCTGAATAACGCACACCACCCAACATGTCATGGCAAGGTTGCCGTAATATTGAAGCCATTGCCCTGACTCGGGAACGACGGCCCTCAGCGCGCGGGCCAAGCGTGGCACAATTTCCGTGCGGAGCGCCGGCTCTGCCTGCAAGAATAGAGCACTTGAAGGCTTGGGAAGCCTTGGTGCCCGGGCAAAGGGTGATCAGTTCAGTGATGGTCTGATGCGCACAAACCTTGTCCACCTCTCTGGGCTCGTGCCATGGCGGCAGACAGGATGAGCTCCACTTCCTTATCCTGCAGGACGTGTGGCTGCCCTCCAGCTTCCTCCGTCCCGGTCAGGATGTCACCTATGACCTACATGGGGGCGTGGAGGCTTGTGCAAGGCTTGCGTGGCGAGCTACGTCCTTTGAACTTGCCATGAGCAAGTTGGCAATCATCAGGCGGCGCGGGGCGGCTCACATCACTCAACCGCTGAAGATCTGACCGCTCTGCCATCTCTGCTTGGCAGTGCGCGCCTCACGCTGTCCGCAGGGCCTGGGGTCGAGAATCAATGCTTGATGGCGGGAAGTACTGCACGCGCAAGCGCTCTGTTCTGTGGGCGCCTCACCGATCTGCGGAAAAAGACCTACATGTACGGGATGACCAAGGAGGACTACGATTAATAAGACCCGACGTTTGCCCGCCAACCTGTGGGTGAGGGGCGAGCTGCTTTCCCGCCAAAACGGAGAAATACAAATACATGCCTCATCTGACCATTCCACTGTAGTAGATGAGTATTTGCAAAGTTGGAGCGTGAGTCGCGTGTCAGACGGAAGGTCATTTTGGCGAGAACAAGAATGGAGCCCCCGGCGCAGGCTCGGAGTAGCTCGGTGCTTCCCGGTGCTGGGAGTCTGGCCCCCAAAAAAACTTGAATGAGGCCGGCGAGGGGAGCCAGGCGGCGCACGTCTTGATGCGGCCATTCCTCGCCTTCTCTCTCAATATTAGATTCGTCAGTCGTTCGGTGAACTAGAGCTCGGCTCATTGCCGAGGACAATGATTCCAGGCTGGTCACTCATGGCAGAAAAACAACAGCCAGCTGCAGAACAACACTGTGCAGAACAACACACTCGCCACATCATCCGGACTCACGCCTGCAGCAGCCTCGCTTGCAGCAGCTGCCTGACCAGCAGATTTGGCTGCAGGTCTGTCAGCGCCAGCGGCGCGTCCGTCATGGGGCTCACACCCTTGCGCCGCACCCACTCCTCGATGGCCGCCCGTTCGTACGTGAAGCCGTCCTGCAGAATGAAGGGCAGGTGGTGAGGAGCAGCCGCTCTCCACCCTACGCCTGCATGGCCGGCCAGCCGAAGCTCACCGTGGCCACCACCGGATCCTCCAGCAGCTCGTGCGTGATGGGGCAGGTGCACAGCTCGAGCAGCTCATCCTGCCGCCCGCCAAATGGCTGCACAGGCGGCGCAGGCGCAGGGCGGGCAGCGGGCGCATCCAGCTGCGCGTTGCCAGAGCTCTGCGGCGGCTCCTGCTGGCGCCGTCTGAGCTGAGGCGGCCTGCACAGACGGACAAACAGACGGCCATCTCAGCCCCGGCTCCCTCCCAGCCTCTCTGCCCACTTATCTGCTCTGAGGCATCAAGGGCGCACCGCGGCCGGGCTCGGGGAGCTGTGTGCCGCGCGCAGCTGGCCTCCTGGACTCTGGCGGGCGCCTGCTGCTCGGTGGCGGTGGCCGCTGCTGCTGGCATGCTGCCATCAGGCGGATGGCTTGGGTGGCTGGCAAGCTGCGCATCACTCCCTGCAATGATGGCCAGACCGCCCAGCCGGGCTGCTATCGTATCTGGCCCCGCTGCGCCCGGCTCACCAGCCAATCGCTGCTCACTGCCCTCGGCAGCAGAGCCGCGCTGCTGCGCATCCGCCTCGCTGCCCTCTCCGCCAGCCTCAGCAGCCTCCGCAACAGCCTCCTCTTCAGCAGTAGCTTCCCTGCAGGCAGAAGAGTCCGTGCAGTCAGCTGCGGCTCCTCCCTCCTCCCTCACCGCCTTTCTCCCGTCAAACTCGCCCACCTCTGGCCGGCGCCGCCTCCGCTTGCACCCTGCTGCCGCGCCTTTTTGCGCGCCTTTTTCGCCTTCTTGGCGGCTGCCGCCTTGGCCGCGCCCGCCTCCTCCGCCAGCAGTGCCTGCATGGCCGCGTCCGCCGCCGCCGCCTGTGCAGCCAGCAGCCCAGCGAGCCTCATTGCAGGAGCGGGAGTGCTCGTGTCTACCCATATCACATCGTTGATTTGCTGAGCTGCATGCATGGCAATGTGTCGTGCCTGGCGCCGCGCTGGCCTCCTCTCCAGGGACAGCCGGTGCTGGCTGCTCTGCGCGAGCTGGCGGTGTGGCAAACGCGCAGCGCAGGCGGGGCCAGGAGGGGCGCGCCTGAGCATCGGCTTGGGCTTGCAGCTGCCGGCAGGCTGCCTGCAGCCTCGCCATTGCGGCCCAAACGCTCGCTTCTATCCCCTCCCACTCGTGGCTGCGGCGCAACAGGCTGGGCAACTGGCCGGCAATCGGCTGCCACGCGTCCAGCAGCGCCTGCAGCTGCGCCAGCTCCCACTGCGGCGAGCGGGCAGCCAGGGCCAGGCAGCACGTCTGAGCCAACGTGCCTGCGCAGGCATTGAAAATTACTGTTTGGTCAGCGGTTTGGGAAAGATCTTGTGACTCGGTTTTGTCTCTTTCGCCACGAGTGTCGCTTCCTGCTGCTCGTGTGGGAACATTCGCCTCGATGCAGGCGAGGTCGCTCGCCGGTGCTGCCCGCGCCACCGCTCCCCAACTCCCAGAGCGAACTGCAATTTAGTCCACGGTTGACCACCAAACAAGTCGGCTAAAACTGCCTACTATGATGAGGCCCACGTCAGCCCCGGAAACCGCAGACTCCCCACTCGAGGGAGGGGCAAGCATTGGAGGTGGGCTCACTCACGACTGAAGGAAGGGCAATCGCTTGCGGATTCTGGATCTGCCTGTGCGCCTGCTTCAACACGGCTGCGCAAGCCTCCAGAAGAGCGGCCAGCGGCTTGCCCCAGCTGTCGTCGGTGTGCAGCACCACCAGTGCAGCTGCAGCGCGGCCGCCGATCGCTCTGTGAGGCACAGGTCTAGGCGCCTGCTGGCGGGGACTGCGCTGCCGAGACGAGGCCGGCGCAGCGCAGGGCTGTGTAGGGGGCTGCGGCGGGTGGGGGCTGGCATGCCTGGGATGTGCGCGGCAGCCTGCAGGCCCCCGAGATGCTCATAGACGCTGTTTGGCACGTCGCCCGGCGCGTCGTTGGCCGCCATCCACAAGTGCCATGCGAGACTCTTCCGAAAAACGTCCACCACAAGCTTGATGAGCCCCGACCTGCCCGGGCCGCCCAGGGGGGCCTGCAGCCGCTGCCCATGTGATGAGGCAACGTGTGTGCCGCGATTCTGGGACCAGAAGCGCATCACTCAGACACAAGCATGGCCGGCGGAAGCGCTTCATGTTTTGCTGCGGCCGCTTGTGAAGGGGGCTGTGGGATGTGCGTGCCTGCCAGAGGTGCAGCCAGCAGCAGAGGTTTGCCACCACAAAGCCGCTGGCCGACAGCCCCACCACCAGGATTTTCGCCGTCCAGGTCGACTTGCCGGGCTGCTGCATCATACGCTGCAGGGCTATACAGAAGCGCACCGCGGCCAGCAGCACGGCCGCTACGAGGTCCTCAATGGCGTCAAGCGAGCAGGCCGGGATTTCTTTCATCCAGGAGGCCTGCAGCGAGGCGTGCCATACGGCCCCTCAGCCGCCCGTCTCCTGCTAGGCTACTCCCCATGGCCTGCAGAGGGCGTGCGAGCGCCAGACGGACGGGTGGGCAGGACAGCTGCTGGCAGGGGATGGAGCCTTGACGATGAGCGAGTCGGTGGCTTGCCTCGACGCCGGCCTCCGCATCCAAGGACGGCAAAACATCTATCATCCCAGAGCGCCACGCAGCGACGGCCACAAAGGCACCCTGCGTCGAGTTGTGGTACGCCAGCCAGCTTTGTGACTCGAGCGGCACCTCGACGCATGCCGCACGCGCCAAGCAGTCCAGCACCTCCAGACGCAGCGCCTGCTCCGTCTGCAGGCCGTGACGTCGTGAAGTCGTGCCTGGGCTTTTATGCTCACTAAATACAGTCAGAAGAGCCTGCATGGCGTTTGCCTACAGCGGTTGGACGCGTGCCTGGCGATACAAGCCGTCCCCATGGCCCTCCATATCCTCTTTCTCACCGTGGTGCCTTTTGGCGATGACTGCTGAGGCCGCGACATCAATGGCAGAGATGTGGTGTTCAGCCAGCTCGTGGGTGGCTGCGGCCTCGGTCGAATTCGGTAGGTGCGCAGCGTCGATGACCTGACACCCATGCCCCGAGCAACATAAAACACAGGGGTCTCACAACTTACAGCACATGCGAGCAACATGAACACAGGCACCTCACAACCTCCAACCAAAAGCGAGAGCTTAAGACTTCACCTCCTTCAACCGCAGGAGTGCGGTTCGGAAGACTGACGTCCCTTTGGAGGGAGGCGACATGATTCTAGCCGAAGGCAGGCACTGTTCTCACGGCTGCCAGCTGCCACGATGTAGAAGCTCTCGCCAGTGCTCTGCTGTACCAGCAGCAGAGCTGCAAGTGTTGGACGGACGCGCTTTGCGTTAATCTTGAAGAAAAGAAGGGTGGCAGACGCGCTCCTTGCAGCAGCGCATGCTGGAAGTTCGTGGCTGCCCCCTGGCATGCTGCTGGCAATTTCAGTGGGGGAGCCTTCTAGCTGTGGCCGGGCGCTGCTCCCTCCGTAAATGATCTGAAGCTCAGTCCATTAAAAGCCGCCGGCAGCACTTTTAGGATTGGGATTTGTCTCAGCAGACCAAGACACGTGTGTCCAGCATGTGGGTCTCATGTCTAAACGTGCCAAGAGAAAACTGCAGCCGAGCTGCCGCGGCTTCACCCGCCGGGCAGCAGCCCTGCAGGCACAGCTGCTAGCTTCAGTGCTGACAGACGGCAGCTCCAGTGCTGGCAGTGTCGACTGGGTAGTGCAGGGTTATTTGGAAGGATTCCATTTGTTTCACCGGCACTCAGACATGCCTTTTCTGCCTGGAAGCGACAAGTGAAGCGAGTGTGGAGGAAATGCCATTCAGCCTCCTACAAGCAAGCCTCAAGGCTAGCGGCTTGGACAGGGAGGTTCTCAAAATGTGCGAGGCATGCAGCTGGTGGGAGAAAAGGGGCGCCACATCCTTGTTTGTGCCCCACGTCAGCTGCTCCTAGCTGGTCGGACGGAGAATTTGGACACGGGATTTCACAATCAATTTAAGGACTGTTGTTCCACAGCGCTGTCGTGTCTCCAGCCTAAGACGACACTTAAATAGGTGGCTTGTGGCAGGCACAATAGGCAGAATGTCGCGTCCCCCACTACTGGCTACAGCTCCTGCAGCAGTCGCATTCGCAGCAGCTGTCTGGCCATGATGTTTGGCTGCAGGTCTGTCAGCGCCAGCGGCGCGTCCGTCATGGGGCTCACCCCCCGCCGCCGCACCCACTCCTCGATGGCCGCCCGCTCGTACGTGAAGCCGTCCTGCACCCAGCCAGGTGGTGAGTAGCCGCCAGCCGCTGCTGTGGATGCGAGGTCAGCCCGCAGGATCTCACCGGCGCGATGACAGGGTCCACCAGCAGCTCGTGCGTGATGGGGCAGGTGCACAGCTCGAGCAGCTCCTCGCGCGGATCATCAGGCAGCTGCGCAGGCTGGGCAGCTTGGGGCAGCTGCGCAGGCTGGGCAGGTTGGGCCACAGGCGTGGCCGGCTGCGCTTCGCCTGAGCTGCGCAGGGGCTCCTTGCGCCTCCAGCCCTGCGGCGGCCTGCGCAGCAATGCGCAGCCATGTTGGCACAGCGCTCCTGGCCTGCAGCACTCCCAGAGGAGGCAGCAAGAGGGCGGCGCACCGCGGCCGGGCCCGGGCGGCTGTGTGCCGCGCCTCGCCGGCCTGCGGCTCCTCCGTGGAAGCCTGCTGCTCGACGCAGGCAGCCGCTGCCGGCAGGCTGTCGCCGGGCGGGCGGCTGGCGGGCTGTGCCTCCTCAGCAGCCACGGCCAGACTGCCCAGCTGGGCTGCCAGGCCATCCGCCTGCGGCTCGCCAGCTACAGGGCTGCTCTCGGCTGCAGGACTGCTATGGGCTGCAGGACTGCATGGCTGCGTGTCAGCAACTGCGCCCGCCTCCTCACCAGCTGCAGCGTGCCTGCAGGCAGAGGAGGCTGTGGCTCTGTCAGCCTGTCATCCTCCATGCGGCCCCCGTCACCTTACCCGCTGCCATTCCATGGGCCCCACCTCTGGCCGCCGCCGCCGCCCTTCTTGACCTGCTGCCGCGCCTTCTTGCGCGCCTTTTTGGCCTTCCTGGCGGCCGCCGCCTCGGCCGCGCCCGCCTCCTCCGCCAGCAGCGCCCACATGGCCGCGTCCGCCTGCCGGCAGACAAGGTACTGTTTGATCGCTGCAGCTGAGTAAGGGACGCAATAAGGCAGCGGCCAGCAACTCTGACACTGCTTCTAGGCGCCACGTGGCACTTACATGCAGGCGGCAGTGCAGCCAGGGGGAAGGGGGGGATTTCGAGCGTGCCTTCTCTGCAGCTTCCTTCACGGCCGCCTTCGAGGTCCGCTCCTCCTGCACGCAGCAGCGGTTTGGCGCCCCATCGCAAGCATGCCTACGCAAGCATGCCTACATGGCAGTCTGTGAGGAGGAGCACCTGGACCCCAGCCAAGGCGCGCAGCTTCCTCATTAAGCTGGCGATACCGCGCTCTGTTGCACGCTGCCGGTCGAGGGGAATGCGCTTGATCGACGACAGGCCGCGCTTCCAGGGCATCCATAGCAATAATAGCTGCTCAATCTGGACCTTTGTGGGCGTCAGCTTGGCAGTCAGAGCAGCAGTGCAGACCTGGCTCAACATCGCTGCGCGCACGCAGCCAGCCTCCTCAGACGCCTTGCCGGCCCGCGGCAAGCAGCAGCCCAGGTGCGGTGGGCGGCGGAGCCTTACTCAGTGTCTCAAGGAGGACCGGCCCCGCAGCCAGCAGCGAGCTGCGGTGCAACGCAATGTGGGCAAGCACGTTCGCGCAGGCTTCCAGCAGGGAAGCAAGGGGAGAGCCCTCGCTCGCGTCTTCGCCGTGCAAGTGGATGAGCACAGCTGCGTCGCAGCTGTCAGGGTGTAAGCATACGAGCGCTGTGGGTTGCAGATGGTGAGTTGCCTTGCACGCCGGGCCGGCGCAAAGCGACCCCTCGCCTGCACGGGGGGCAACTTCAGCCTGAACTGGAGGGGATTGTGCACCTGCAGCTATTTTGGCCGTCACAAAGTCCTCCGGGATTTGTGGCAACCCGCTACTGGAGGCGTTCTGCTGCAATGCCCTCGCCAGAGTGGAGACGATGAGGCTTTGGAAGGCAGCTGGCATGACGTCGGCCTGCTCTTGCGCTGCCGCCGCTGCTTCTCCTGTGAGCTCCTGAACAGCTGGGCGCATGCGCATCTGTAAATTGATGAACACCGAGCGCCGCTTGCACGTGAGCGTGACACAACCATGTGAAACGAGCTGAAACGTGTCCCCAACGGCAGACGAGGTGGGGAAGTGTTTCTCTGGCGGCGCCAAATGCCAAGCGTGTTTGTATTTGGCAGTCGCGCGAGTGGCAGAATTGCTTCTGCAGCTGCTGCACAGGGCTTGCAGGGGTGGGGGACGCGCCTGCTGGTCGTGCAGCCAATAGCAGAGAAGCGCAGCAGCTAATGCGCAATTGTATATCACAGGCTCACAAAAATCTGAAAATTCCTGGATCATGTATTCCTGGATCATGTGCCGCTCATACTCCAGCAGGAGTCTGCAGGCCCTGACCAGCGCAGCCAGCAGCTCGGGGCCGACCTGCCGGAGGGCCTCCTTGGGTAGGGTGCACTGTGGCACCACCACCTCGAGACAGTCCTGCAGCAAGGCGATGGCGGTTAACAGCCAGGAAAACCTCCTGCAATGGCTCGGAAGGCAGGGCCTGGAGGGGCAGGTGCCTTGACAGTGAGCTGCCTGCCATTTGCTAGCCTAAAACACAGTCTCATCACCAGCCCGGCCAGGTTGGGGTAATACTCGAACCATTGGCCTGACTCGGGAACGACGGCCCTCAGCGCACGCGCCAAGCGAAACGCAAACGCCGCGCGGAGCGCCGGCTCTGCCTGCAGAAAACAAGTCACTCAATGGCTCGGCCAGCCTCGGTGCAAAGCAAGGGATCATCATTTTAGCGACTTTTGGTGAGAAGATACCTGGTCCAGCTCACCCAGCCCGCGTTCTCCCACGAGTTTAGCAGCAGACACAATGAGCTCCGCATCCCCCTTCCTGCACAGGAAGTGTGGCTGTCTCCCGGCTCCTTCCGTGACCGGCAGGATTTCATCAATGATCTGCACGCGTATGTGTGGGCCTTACTTGCCAGGCACGCGGGGTACTTGAGACTGGCCATAAGCCAGACGTGATCAGGCGGCGCGTGAGACTGGCCATAAGCCAGACGTGTTCAGGCGGCGCGAGGCGGCGCACATCACTCAACCGCTGAAGAGCTGATGGCGCGTCCATCGCTGCTTGGCAGTGCGCGCCTTACACCTCCCGCAGGGCCGGCGGTAGAGATCTCTCGCTTGATGGCGGGAAGAACCGCGCGAGCGCTCTGTTCTGCGGGCGCCACACCGATCTGCAGAAGCAGACCTGCATGTGTGAGACGACCAAGGCGGACACGCAACAAGACCCCGTTTGCCCGCCAACCTGTGGGTGAGCTGCTTCCCGCCAAAACGGACAAATACATGAACCCTGACCCCTGACGAGCCTCATCCGACCCATCCCACCGGAGTCGATGACTTTGGAAAAGATGTGGAACGTGAGTCGCGTGTCAGGCGGTAGGCCTTCTGGCGAGAACAAGGTCAGAGCCTCCAGCGCAGGCTCGGTGCTTCCGTAACGGCCGAAGGGCCAGTCTTGGCAAGCTGGCAGCACTCAGCACTGAGGCAGCGACCAACAATAGCTGCACAAGCGAGAGGAGAAAATCAAGTCGCCTCGAGCCTTGGTGAGGCGCCCCTTTCCCGACTTGGTTTAATTTCAAGTTCTGCTGCAGACTATGTTGCGACCTGTACCTGTTGCTATAGGAGCAATTACAGTGGTCAACCACGCCACATCATCATCCGGACTCACGCCTGCAGCAGCCGCGCCCGCAGCAGCTGCCTGACCAGCAGGTTGGGCTGCAGGTCTGCCAGCGCCAGCGGCACGTCCGTCATGGGGCTCACCCCCCGCCGCCGCACCCACTCCTCGATGGCCACCCGCTCGTACGTGAAGCCGTCCTGCGAATGGTGAGGGAACCGCTGAGAATGTGACTCCACTGTCCTTGACTGCACAGTCAAGGGAAGCAGCAGAGCTCACCGGCGCCATGACAGGGTCCACCAGCAGCTCGTGCGTTATGGGGCAGGTGCACAGCTCGAGCACCTCCTCGCGCTCCCCATCAGGTGGCTGCACAGGCCGAGAGGAGGGGCCGGCAATGGGCGCATCCGGCTGTGCTTCGCCAGAGCTCTGCGGCAGCTCCTTGCGCCTCCGCCGCGGCGGCCTGTGCAGCGATTGCAGCCGTGAGACGTGGCATCTCTCTCCATCTACAGAGCTGCTGGAGGAAGCGGTGCCAGGCGGCGCACCGTGGTCGGGCTCGCTCTCAACCTTGAGACCTTGGCCTGCTGCACTCCCACAGATGCCCACTGCTCGGCGCAGGCGCCCGCCGCAGGCGGCGGGCTTTCAGGCGGGCGGCTGACGGGCTGCGCCTCCTCAGCAGCCACGGCCAGACCGCCCAGCTGCGCTGCCAGGCCATCCGCCTGCGGCTCGCCAGCTACAGGGCTGCCCTCGGCTGCAAGGCTGCACTCAGCTGCAGCGCTGCATGGCTGCGTGTCAGCATCTCCGCCCGCCTCCTCACCGACGGCAGCCTGCCTGCAGGCAGAGGAGGCCGTGCTCTCTCAGCCGGTGCTCCTCCGTGTGGCCCCCGTCACCTCACCCGCTGCTGTTCAACGCTTCACTTCTGGCCGGCGCCGCCGCCCGTCCTGGCCTGCTGCCGCGCCTTCTTCCGCGCCTTTTTGGCCTTCTTGGCGACCGCTGCCTCTGCAGCACCTGCCTCCTCCGCCAGCAGCGCCCGCATGGCCGCGTCCGCCTGCCTGCGTGCCAGGCACGGCTCAGTTGCCGAGGCAAAAGGGCTGCAGAGAGTCAGCACCTAGATCGGCCATCGTGCGCCGCTTGACCCTGCCATGCACGTGGCAGGGCAGCCACGGGGGCCTGAAACAGGGCTGAAGCGTGCCTTCTCGGCAGCTTCCTTCATGGGGGCCCTCGAAGCAGCATCCTCATGCATGCAGCGCCGCCTTCAGGCGCCGCCCATTCGAGCGCTCGCCCTTCCATCAGGTCTGCACGGAGGGGCACCTGCAGCCCGAGGCGATCGCACAGCTGCCACAGCAGGCTGGCGATGCCGTGCTCCATTGCAAGTTGACTCTGGGGCGAGGCGTACTTCATCGCTGGCAGGCCGCCGTCCCAGGGCATCCACAGCGCTACCAGCTGCTCCATCTCAGCCGGCGGGACCTTGCTGGCCAGAGCAGCGCTGCAGACCTGCCTCAGCAAAACTGCAGCGGCGGCTTGCCTCAGTCGCAACGCTAGCAGGAGCACAGGCAGCGTCCTTCTGCGGCGGGCAGGCTGGCGCAGCGGTGGCAGGGCCTCACTCGGTCAGCAGCACGTGTGATGGTCCAGCTGCCGCTTCCCCTGTGTCGGGCATGATGCCGTCGATGACGTGGACGCATTTGTAGAAACTCAGTGAGCCATGAGGGCAGCATGGCGGGACGCAGGCGGATCGCAATCGGCACGCTCAAGCGGTGTGGAAGGACGTACATCACAGAGCCTTTCAAGAACTAGGCGGCCCGCCATCGCTTTTTGTGTGCGAGCCTCACTCGATGCATGAAACTCTGAACTCGATGCATGCCCGATCGTTGCGGACGCTCGCAAGCGTGGGTACCGCACCCCCAATCCATCGCAGCATAAGCGGCCTGGCTGCACGGTTCACGGGCTGCTAGCTGCTAGTTGCTAACCCGCGGCGCAGCGAGCACCGAAGGAGGGTTGCAACTCGACCACGTCGTGCAGCAGGCGAAAGCTGCTACACTCAGCCGTGCAAGCTTGCGCTTGCTTGACAACATAGTTCGAGCTTCGGCTTGCCCCGAAGCCTGTCGTCGCAAGTCGCAAGCTTCCACCCAGACATCCGCGGCGCGCGCGCCAAAACCGACAAAACGAAGCTTGCGGAGCTGCTGCCGTAGCGCGAGGTGTGTCGGACTCAGACGCACAATCTCACATGCAATGACCTGCAAGACCGCTCTAGTTCTCTCGCCTTGCCCATACAAAGCATGCGGGCATGCGGCCTTGCCCGGTCGTCCAAGCCGCACAACAGTGCGGCTGCAGCCATGCATCTGACGCTGTATGATTTCAGCATGCATGCTTTGGCTAGCCAACCGCCGCAAACCCAAGGCAAGGGCAAGACATCCTCCTACCGGATGTTACTGCAGAAATGGCGGAGGACAAGGAGGCCCCAGCGCCAGAGGAGCTGGTCAAGCTCGAGCAGGTGCTGTGACTCGGGCACTCCTTTCAGTCCGCTTGAAGGCGAATCCTTGCGTGGTGCTCACCCGCAACAACACACCATCCACGCAGGCCAAGAGCGCTCGCAGCACCTGCCGCGCGACCGGCGAGAAGATCGAAAAGGGCGAATGGCGCGTCGGCATCGAGGCCTGGCGTTCCGGCCGCAACACCATGACCTGGCAGGCGCGCCTGCTGTGGTGCTTCCCGCTCTGAGTTGCCGATTGTGCAGTGGTGAAGGCAAACGAGGTGATCGCCCTGCCTGCAGAAAGCGGTGCCCTTCCTGAAGAATTGCCTGTTCGAAACCTGCGACAAGGGCAACGCGGGCACCTGCAAACTGACGGGCCACAAATTCGCCAAGGCGAGCCGCGCTCCTCCCGTCCAGCCTCTGCACTAGCCGTGCTTTCGGCTGCAGGCAGCTCAAGCTGCGCCGGCCACTTGCCTGCAGGGCGAGGCCCGCTTTGTGTGCTCGACTGGAGACAAGCGCATCTTCCTCACCATCCCGGCAGCCGCCAAGGTCATGGCCCCGATCCTGGAGGCCGCTGCGGGCGACTTCAGTGCCGCTGACTTCCAGGTTCCGATCTCTGCCTTCATGTCCCGTCTGTTCTTTTTCGCAAACACGGCCTGTCACTCTGTCTGATGCGCATCTCTCTTGCAACCGCAGGGCCTGGACGAGCTGCCTGAGGAGGACAGGCAGGCAGCCAGCAAGGAGTTTGGCCTCGGCGCAGCCAAGCCCACAGCCAAGCCGGAGCCAAAGCCCAAGCCTGACAGCTCCACAGAGCAGCCCGAAGAGGAGGCAGAGGAGCAGCAGAAGCCGGCAAAGGCGGCCCGGAAGCGCGGGCAGCCCGCAGCTGCAAAGCCGGCGCCTGCAAAGCGGGCGCGGCGCGGCGCAGCCAAGACAGCGCCCAAGCCCGAGCCTGAGTCTGAGTCAGAGCCGGAGGCAGACGAAGAGGCTGAGGAAGAGGAGGAGGAGGGCGCCGAGGAGCTGGGAGACGAGGACGTGGCTGTCATGGAGGAGGCAGAGGAGGCTGAGGCGGCCGAGGTGGCGGAGGCTGTGGAGGCAGAGGTGACTGATTAGTCACACTGGCAAAGCTTAAACCCTCAACCCGGCCCAGCGGGCCGCCCGCTGCCTGTGCAGAGATTTTGGTGTTGAGCGTGCGAGGCTGCCCCCGTGATCTTGATCTGTTGATCCAGTTTTGGCGATGGATGCGCCGCGTGATGCCCGGTTTTCCCGTCCTCCTGTCCCACAGCAAATGCACCTCCAGTGCACTTCATCCGCCAGGTGCGGCCAGGGAGAGGAGCAGCTTCAAGTCTGGTCCCGTGCCGATCTCTGTGCTTGGCCGCTGCATGCAGGAGTCAGAGGAGCATGAGGCAGCCGGCGGCAGCGGCGAGGCAGGACCGCTCGAGGATCCTGAGGAGGAGGGCCTGCCCGAGTTTGAGCGGCGGCGACGGGCCATCATGGCCCGTAACCAGGAGCGCATCAGGCTGCTGGGCCTCAAGGAGCTGGCGGCCGAGCTGATGCCGGCGCCGCATCCCAAGCCGCGGCCAAAGAGCAAGGGCCTTGCCGCCCGCAAGAAGGCACGCCCCACCCACTGGCGCTGCCACACTTGCTAATGAGCTGATGCAGCCTCTGCCTGCTTTTCCACACTTCCTGCCAGCAGGGCGCGGCTTAAAACAGAGGCAGGCTGGTGCTCTTGCAAAACGCTTCTCAACACGCTGAGAGCTCGGGTGTCTCCCTTGTTGTCTGCAGGCGGCAGAGGTGGCGGGCCCGCGGCGCAGCTCGCTGCGGCAGCAGGGCATCGCAGCAGACGGCCAGATGATCAGCCAAGAGCTGCGTGGTGGCGCGGTCGTCACCACAATGGCGGATGGCAGCGGCGGCCGGCGGTCCGGCGGCGGCCAGGCGCCGCAGGAGCCAGAGCAGCCGCGCGAGCGCCACCCCAAGGGTGCGAAGTTTCAGCCTCTTTTCCGCAGGGAGCAGCAGCTGTGACTGCACGGTGTGCAGCTGGACGTCCTGGAGTGAGAGGAGTCATCGGTCATCTCATGAACAGCACTTACACGGCACTCGCATCTCGACTGAATTTTGCAGCAGCAGCCCTGCACGGAGGCTCCCTTGCCTCTGGCTGAGCTGAGTGGCTCCCTTGGCTGCCTCTCGCAACCAAATTGCTGCTTGCAGCTCAGAGCTTGCTCCTGCCGTGCAGAGCCGCTGCCGTTCGAGAGCAGTCAGGGCGACGCCGACGCAGACGCCTGCATCCTGGAGCTGCTACGGCGCAGCAAAGGAGGCGCCGCCGCCGCCAGCAGCTCAAAAAGCAGCCACAAGCAGCTGTGGAAGCTGCAGCTGCGGGAGGAGGACGTTGCCAAGGCATGGCCTGCCTCTCTGTCTTCATCGCGACTTCAAAGAGGGTTGTTGCAGCAGTGAAGCTTGCAGCTTTGTTCTCCCTGAAGGAGCTGGCGGCTGCTGCAGGTCACGGACAACGGCATCTCCCACATCCAGTGGCACCCGTCGGCAGCCACGCCGGTGGTGGCGGCCGCTGACAAGAGCGGCAACCTGGGCCTGTGGAGCGTGGACCACCCGGCTGACAGCCCTGGTAGCGAAACTCGGCTACTGAGTCAGTCAGCACTCGCCTTGATGCGTCTGGAGGGGGCCGCTGAGAGCCGCCCTACGTGGTGGTGCAGGCGACGGTGTGCTGAGCTTCAAGCCGCACAACAGCTACGTCTCCGGCCTCAGGTGCGCCTCTTCGCGGTGCGCTTCGGGGCAGCGGCGCCGAGTCGCGGGCGGGTCGCAGCGCCCGATCGAGCGGCGGCGCGCAGGTGGGCGGGCGCGGCGGGCGAGCCGGCCAAGCTCTTCTCGTGCAGCTACGACGGCTCGTTGCGCGTGCTGGACGTGGCGGCGGGGCGCTTCGAGCTGGCCGTCACGACGGAGGAGGTCGAATTCTCCGCATTTGACTGCACGTCGGACGGCCGCCTGGCCATCGCGGGCGACAACGACGGCCTCGTGCGCCTGTACGACGTGCGCGACAACCGCGGGAGCGTGAGCGGCAAGCCGACGGAGCTGCACACGCGCCGCGTCAACACGCTGCAGGTCCGCTCCCGGCCGCCGCAGCCGCGCGCCTGGCCCCGCCGCGCACCACCTCTTCCCGCGCAAGCTGCGCACAAGACCCGTCCCTTGCTTGCCAACACCTTCGCTTGGCCGCCAAGCTGCTGCCTGGATGTCTGACGGGGTCTCGTTTGCCCCCGCAGTTCTCGCCGACGGACGAGCACGTCTTTGTGAGCAGCAGCGCGGACAACAGCCTCGCCGTCTGGGACTCGCGCAAGCTGACGGGCGGCGCCTGCAAGCCGCTGGCCAGCGCCAGCCACCCGAAAACGTGCCAGTCCGCCTACTTTGCGCCCGACGGCGAGTCCTCCGCTGCCCTCGAGCCTCCCCCCAAACCGCTTTCGCCAGTCCTCACCCGACCGCTGTGCGCGCTCTGCCTTCCCCTGTCCCCAAAAAATCAACCTGGCTCTCCGCCGCCAGGAGGGTGTGGAGTCACATTGGCGGGTGTGGCAGTGTGGCTTTCCCACGCCGGTGTTGCGGCTGCCGCAGGCTCGGGCCGCATCCTGTCCCTCTCGCGGGACGACACGATCCGGGTGTGGCAGCACGAGGGCAAGGCGCACCTGCGCGGCCTGGCAGTCATCCGCCACCACAACAACACCGGCCGCTGGATCCTGCCCTTCAGGCACGGCTCCCTCTCGCCCGAACGGCAAGCAGCGCAGAGCGTTTCCGCAGGAAAGAGGGGCAGTGAAAGCCACGCTGCTGAACGCTTTGGTGGCAGCCGGGGTGCGGCATGTGCTTGCCTTGGAGGGAAGAGGGCGGGCTGACGCCGCACCCATGCTGCAGGGCCAGCTGGAACCCGCAGGCGGACGCAGTCATCGTCGGCAACATGAAACGCTCGGTGCGGCGCCGTGCTCTCTCACTCCGCCTTGCTCTCGACCCCAACAGCTTCACTCAGCGATTCAGCCCCAGCTCAGAGGGATCAAGCAGTCCTTTCGGCCAGTGCAGCCTGCCAGGCTGGTGACCTGGCACCTGTGCTGGTGCCCCGCGCAGGTGGACATCTACTCGCCGGAGGGCAAGTTGCAGGGCCAGCTGGCTTCCGAGCACATGACGGCCATCGCCTCCCGCGCGGCAGTGCACCCACAGGCGCCCATGCTGGCGGCCGCCACCGCCAGCGGCCGCATGCACATCTATCGCTAGCCCCACACGTCTGACCTTGTCATGATGACCAGTGCATAGGCTTGCTCACATTCTGCCGAGAGCTCTCACCCAATATGCTCGCTGTGAGTCTGCTGCAGCAAGCCACTGGCATCTGAGCATGCCTGGGCTAGGCCCGACTGCGGGTCCGCGCTCTTGTCTGTGTGTGCTCGAGAGCTGCCAGCACCTAGAGGCTCCCGCTGCACGCCTGCTGCTCGCCAAAGAGCTGCGTGAGCCCCATGCTTGGGCCTGCTGTGGTGTTTGTTGGCAGTGGCTCATGGAAGGCGTGTTACTCACAGTGACACATGGGAGGGAAGTTTGCAGCGCTGCAACGGGGCTGCGAGGCGGGCAGCACGACGGTTCTCTAACGGCACTCCGCACTTTCTCACGCGCCCACCCCCGAGACAGAGAGAGCAATTCGGCGCGCTGCGCTCACGCCGCCTCTGTGCATGGCTCTGCGCGGCGGCTCGTGGCTCGGCCCCCGCCGCCCGGGCTGCGTGTGCCGCGGCGCGGGCGGGAGGCGACGACGTTTCCAATCCTCGCCTCTGCCGCATTTCGCCTTTTTGCATGCGGCGCCGCTCAGAGCGTGAAGCTCTTGTCGAAGATGATGCCGACCGACAGGGGGCCGATGCCGTTGCCGCCGAGGGGGCCCTTGAAGTAGCCCTGCGGTCAAAAGCGGAGTCCAAAACGGCTCACTTTGGCGCACAAAAAAACACTCGCAGCATTCCGATGGCAACAGATAGCTCTTGGATGCACAGGGCTTGCACCGCTGGCGACGCAAGCAGGCAAGCTCCTGCTTTGGCAGCGGCAGCTGGTCCCGCCAGGCCATCGAGCCGCTCGCTTCAGTGACAGGAGACGAGGAAAGAGAGCCGTCTTGCTTTCGCCAAAAAACACTGAAGGCTCCTCCTTTCACCAGCATCAGTGCTGGCAGGAAACACACGCGTCCCCCGCCGAGCCTCAACCGAGGCGGTGCGAACAAAGAGGGTGGGTGTGGGGACTCGCAAGGCGACGGTGACAGCAGGGCAGGGCAGGCGGCCTTAAGTGTTCAGGAATGCGCCGGCAAACCCACGTCCCTGAAACCAATTGAGAGATTGGCTGCTGCCCAATCAGCTTGGCATAGGCTGGCAAGGGCAGTAACCCTTCCTTCCCTTAAATCACAATTTGAGCCGTTCTGGGGCGGGGCCGCGCCTTGACGAGCGGCAGGTCGCCCTCGGTCTGCGCAAAGCCGGTCTCCAGCATCGCGTAGCGCTCCTTGAAGGCATAGTGCGCCTTGTAGGTCTGGTTGCGGTGCCGCTTCTGCACGGCCAGGTAGGGCGCGCGCTTGTTGAGGTCGGCGGCGGCCTCGATGAGGTAATCGTCGCGCGCGAGCGTGTACTTGACGGCCGACGTCGCGATCGGGACGGTGAAGGGGCGCAGGATGAAGCTGCATTCGGAGCCGGGCGCGGGCTCAGGCTCTGGAGGTTTGATTGTGGGTGCAGCGAGGAAGGTGGTGGGGCTCATGAGCTGTGTGTGTGTCCGTCTGCAAGTGTGTGTGTTCTCGTCTGTGTGTGTGGGATGTGTGTAATGCGTGCATGGCAACAGAGGTGCCGCGACTCGGGCGTGGTGTGTAGGTGTGTGGGGTTGGGGGTGCAGCTGGCGGCTCAGTCGTTCGCTGCACGGTCCGCAGGGAGGGGCTGCTGAGGCGGTGGCTGCGAGGAGCCGTGCTGTGCGGGGTGGCTTGGGGCTGGCCAAGCGGGCCGGGGGGGAGCTGTGTGGCGAGCAGGGCTTGCGGGGGGAGAGATGCGGGAGGCAAGGCGCACCCTTCCCTCTCCTTCAGGTTGATGTAGGTCGAGTTGACCAGGTTGGAGTTGTCGTTGAAGGTGTACCTGCGTGGAAAACCAGAGATGTAAGTTCCCAGCTCCGGAACTGGATCCTGGAAGGTATTGCGCTGGGATTCGATCCGCAGAGGCGCCTCTCGCTCGAATGTATAAGCGCGCCTCTGAGAGCAGTGCTGAGGGGGCGAGGGAGGGAGCCGCACGTGCCCCAGAGGCTGGAGCGGCCGTCGATGTTGACGGACGCCTCCGTGCGGATGTGGTTGCCCTTCTGGAACCAGATGGCGGTCGCCTTCACGTCCTTGTTGGACACGTTGGTGTCGCCGGTCACGCTGGCGAACGCGCCCTTGACGCCCGCGTCAAAGCCGAGGCCGACGTTCAGGTTGCCTGCGCCGCAGCCGGGCCGCCGCCGCCTCAGCGACGACAGCCGCAAGGCGCGCACTCCCACATGCAAGCCTCCTACGGTTCTCCGGACCGCCAGAAACACGCCGAGCGCTGCGCAGCGGCCGGGGCGGCGCGGTGACGCATGGCGAGCGGCGCAACATCCGCCCAGCTTCCGCAGCGAACCGCGCCGCCCCCCGCGGCGATGTGGAATCGCCGACAGCCGCCCATGCACGCAGCCGTGCGCGCGGGCCGCAGAGACGGCCGCCCGGCCGAGTGCTGACTGTGTCGCGGTGCGGGGCATTCGGTTGAACGGTGCGGCGCCCAGCCGGGCCGAGCAGAGCCGCCGTCGCCGCCTCATGTGACTGTTCTGGGAAAACGCTCCCCAGAGTGGCAGGTGCATGGCCCGGCGGGGGTCGCCACGCGAGCTCATCCCCAAACGGTCGGGGGATGCCGGCAACGTGACCAGCTCAAACCGGCACACGAAAGCGCCCGGCGGCCCGGGGCAAGCGAGGGGGCGCACTGTTGATCCGCTTGTCCGCGGTGACGATGGCGTCGGGCAGGTTGGGCGCCGACTCGTAGCCGCGGATGGTGGAGTCCGTGAGCGAGGCGACGAAGTTGATCTCGCTGATCTCCTTCCTCACGTCGATGCGGCCGCCAACCTGGGGACCGCCGGGCGTCAGCCGCCCGGCCGCGCGGGGGGTGGGGGGCCGCAGGGAGCCGTTGGAGTTCCGCCCCAGGCACGAGGCTGCCAGCGCACCTTGCTGCCGGCCGTGTTGCCCTTGGAACCCAGCTGCAGGCACCCGAACAGCACCCAGTGAGACTCATGGCAGAGCTCTCCGGCGCGAGCGGGCGGGGGCGGAGCCGGTCGCGGCCGGGGATGGCCGCGCTGGCATGACGGGCCGCATGGGGGCGTGCAGGCAGCCGGGAGCGCACCTCATCGAGGGCGACGAAAGCCTTCGTGCTCACGACCGCCATGGCTCTTGCAGATGACTAGCGGGGGGAGCGGGGGGCGCGGGGAAAGTGTGCTTTCGCTGCGAGAACAGGATAGAGTCCGAGATGCGCCGAGCACCAGGTCCTGAGTCAGATGCGTTTTTCAAAAGGCGGACCGCCGCAGCTCCGCCCGGGAATGCGCGGGCGACGCGTCCGCGCGCTGGGGCAACACCGCAGCGGCTCATACAAGTCTGTGCGACGACTCTCGCGCCATCCGGCAGCCAAACAAACAAAAGCGCACAAACACCGGTCTCTTCAGGCGGCGGAAACCGCCGCCGCCGCCGAGCAACAGACACACCCGCAGCCGGCGGGGGGACCGCACAGCCGGGGGCCTCTTTTTACAGGCGGGCGCCGCCTCAGCCGCGGCTGGCCGAGCGGTGGCGGGACAGCGAGGCCGTGCTGGTGATGCTGTTGGAGCGGGATGGCAGCTCGCCCAGCAGCGGCCCCGGCTGGCTGCCGCCCAGCATCTCCTCCAGCGCGTCGTGCACCGCTGAGAGCCGCGTCATCGCCTCCAGCACCATGTTCTCGCTCTGCCGCATCCACAGCATCTCCTTGGCCTGCTGCCGCGCCTGCAAGGCCAGAGGGGCCGGGACAGGTCAGCGCCCGCCGCTCGAGCCCCCAAAGGGCCGCCCAGCCACCTCCGATACTGAACCCAGCTTGCTCTGCTGTCTGGCGCCTCTGAAGCTGCGACCGCCTCCGCGGCTGCTAGTAGCTTTGGGGGGGGGGGGGGGGGTCGAAAAGCGCGCGTTGCGCGTGATGCTGGTGACCTTCCTGAAGCAGGTGCCAGCGCAGGCACAAGAGGGGGATGTTTGCCATGGAGGGAGGGGGGCCTGGGGGGGCGCGCCTCTGGGATGCGCTCCACGCACTCGTGCAGCAGCTCGCCCGGGATGAGGCGCACGCGCACGTCCCCCTTGGCGCGCACCGTCGCGCAGCGCAGCGCGGCCGTCGTGAAGGAGGCCATCTCGCCGACGAACTGGCCCTCGCTGCGCACCGCCACCAGGAACTCTCGCGGGCCGCGCGCGAGCGTGGAGGTGAACTCCTTGGCTTTGGAGGCGCCCTGCAATCGCAGCAAGGCAGGCATCAGGGCGCCTGGCGTGTGGGAGCGCGCGCTGCTGCCGATGGGAGCGAAAGGGAGCGGAGGGGGGGGGGGGGGGGTGCTGTGGCGGATGAGCTGGGCGATACTGAGGCGCCACCGGCAGCGATGATGAGATTGGTGAATGCTGCCCATGCCTCTGCAATGTGACCGCTGGAATGTGTGGATGCCTCTTCCTGCTGCTCATGCTCAGGCAGCAATGCGGGGCAGTCGGCTGTGGTATGCTCATGCTGACCTGACAGCACGCACCCGACATGCGAACAATGCAGGCCGGGCCCTCAAGGGCTGATTCCACACATTGCCCCCTGCGCCATGGCTTCTGGAGAGGGGGTGGGGATGTGCCTCGAGCAGCGCCGGCGGCAGGTCGTCTCCGATCACCTCCGGCACCGGCGCGGCTCCGGCCTTCAGCTCCCCAGAGCGGCTGCGCGAACGCAGCGCCTCGCCGCCGCCGCCGCCCTCGGTGTCGCTGCTGCTGCCGGTGCGCGGCAGCCGCCCGGCCTTGCTGCCGCTGCGGCCGCTGCAGGGGGGCATGCGGCGCGGCTCAGCGCCTGACCCGAGGGGCGTCACATCGTATGTTTGACTTCAAAGCTGACCAACCGAAAATGTTTTACTTGATTTTGCGATTTTGTGCGGGAGAAAAGCAGCTATATTGTCTCGAAACGTAACAGGCAATGGAAGCGATTGCCGCAGACGGCTTCCCTGCACATGCCAAGAGCCGAGCAGCAGCAGCGGGGATTGGGATGCAGCGGCTGCCACTGCAAGCGGCTGCCACCAAAGCCAGGCACTCCAGCTCCCGGCAGACCGCACAGCACCGCACGAGGCTGCCAGCCGGGACTCACTTCAAGGCGCTGCCACTGCGAGGAGAGAAGCAGACGAAACCAACGCAGAATGAACGGCAAAACTGCGGTTTCCAGACATCCTTATTTCTAGACGGGAACGCTGACCTCGCCCCCGACTCGCGCGCCGCCGCCAGCTTGACCAGCACCTCCACCTGCCCCTGCAGGATGTACATCAGGTGCGTGCCCTGCTCGCCCTGCCGCAGCAGCACCTCGCCGTCGCGGAACGTCCGCTCCGGCAGCCCCGGCCGCAGCACGTCCAGCAGGTGGTCCTGCGGGCCGGCGGCGGGCTGGGGGTTTTGTCACGAGTTTCGCCGACTTTCGCCGGGTTTTGCCGGGTTTTGCCACTCCGAGGGACGTCTGCGCCACCCGTTTCGGGACCACGACTGCGCTGCCAGGCTGGAGTTTGCGGCGGCGGCAGCGGCGCGGGAAGTTTTGCCGGTCGTTTTGCCGGTATTTGGACAGCTGGGGGCGAGTGGCTCAACGCGCGGGGAGGGACCAGGTTCGCAAACCCTGGCAGGGTCCTGACCTGGCGCGGCACGTCCAGCACGTTGAAGGTGGACATGAGGTCCGGCAGCTCCGGGTCCTCCTCCTCGACCTGCAGGCGCCGGCGCTCGTTTTTTTGACGCCATTTTCCCCATCAATTTCCCGTCAATTTCCGGGGGAAAACCGCGGAACAGAGCACATGACAGGCGACTCGAGCTGCGAGCAAGCTTGGGAATGAAAGAGTGAGTGACGGGTGGGGGAGTGGCGGCTGGCATCTGCGCCCCTGAGCTCTTCGTTCTTCGCTCTTGGAGCGTGTGTGAAGGACAGGAAGCGACGAGCATGTGTGAATGAAAGGGGGAGGGAGGCCTTGCCTGCCCGTCGTCGCGCAGCATCTCCCGCACCGTCTTGAGCGGCATCTGGCCCCGCTTGGTCACCCACGGGTGCTTCATCACGCGAGCCATGGTGATGCGCTGCTTCGGGTCCTGCAGCCCAGGCGGCGCCCGCTCGGCACACAGGTGGTTTTGCCGGTGGTTTTGCCGGTGGTGGGTTTTGCCGGTGGTTTTGCCGTAATGGTCCTCCCGCAAAGCGTGGCACAAAGACACCCGCGCTCGCTCCCGCTGCCCCGTCGGGCAGCCGCCACACATCACGAGCGCTCAACACCAGGCATTCCATTTTTTTCTTGTTTTCGATTTTTTTTCTTGTTTTCGATTTTTGCCGGGCCCCAAGGTGCCAATCTGTGCGCCCTCTCCGGGCTTCTCCATGGCTTCCGCAGCGCGTCTTGTCACAGTCATGCGTGCACGCCCGGAAATAGATAAGAAAGACTCAAAAAAGATATCCAAGAGGGGAAAGGGCGAGCCTTTCTGCAGGGGAGACTGGCAAAACTTCGAACGGCAAGTACAGCTGCCGGAGTGGCGGCAGCATGGGATTACTTAATCATTTAAATAACTAAATAATTCGTTCATTCATTCATTAGTTACTTACACACCTTTCGGTGTAATGACGAGGCAAGCTGGCTGACCAGCTTGGCCCGAACATCCTGGCAGCAAGGGATGCGCAATGCAGGGCGGGGGAGGGGCGCGCCTTGTGCAGCATGCGCTGCAGCAGGTCCTGCAGCAGCGGCGACACCTGCGGCCGGTCTGGGAAGCGCAGCGGCTCGTTCTGCACCACCTGCCGGCGGCACACAGGCGGCCGCTCAGAATCGCCGCTGTTGAAAATGCCTTTTTTAGAATCAATTCACGGACGTTTTTGCATGAAAAAACTTTGCAGGTGGTCTGACACTACGCTTTGCCCGGAAAATAATATGGATGGGATGGGGTGGGGGGAGAAGTAGAGATTTGAGGAAGCCGCGCCCAGGCACAGTGCTCACGGCGCCCAGACCAGCTGCTGCTGCGGCTCACCGCCTCTGCTGCAACCCTCTGCATGGGCAGGCGGGCGGCTGCTGCCGCAGCCGCCCCCCGCACCCTGCCATGTCAGGCCTGTGGGGAGCAGTCTGCCTGCTGCAGCCGCAACTACACTCGCGGCTGCCACTGCTGCTGCTGCTGCTGCTTCTTGGAAGAAGGGCAAGAAAGGAGGGCATGCGCGCCTGGAAGAGCTTGAACACGTTGGGCGCGTTGAAGGGGATGCGGCCGAACACAAAGGTGTAGAGGCACGCGCCCAGCGCATACACGTCCGTCGGCCGCCCGCTGCAGGCGAGGCAGGGCGTAGGCGGCTGCTCAGAGGCATCACACCCATGGCTGCTGAAAGCTCGGGGCGTGCCTTGCAGCGGGGCTGCTGCTGCAGCATTCTCGCCCAAGCAGCTGCATTTCCGCCCAAGCAGCTGGGCACGGAGAGCTGGCCAATGCAGCTCTTACTAGGAATGGCGGCAGCAATACCAACAAGAGGGCATGCAGGCACCCGCCACGGCACAGGCCGTCTGCTGCAGCAGGAGGCACTCACTCACAGAGCAAGCCTGCCTGCCTCTGCTCCCGCTGCCCTAGCTGCCCCTGCAGAATGCACCCGTTGAGCGACACATGCCCCAAAATGAATGAGTGAACGAACGAACGAATGAGTGAGCGAATTGATGAATGAACGAGTGAACGAATGATTGAATGAAAAATTCGAATTTGAATTTGAATTCGAACGGGCGCGCACCGGTAGCGCGAGTGCGGCCGCATCATCTCCGGCGCCAGGAAGGCCGGCGTGCCGTTGCAGCGCTCGAGGTACTCGTTGCCGCTGATGATGACCTGCAGACGTCAGTTACGTAAACGTCAGAAAGTATCGCGACTAATTAATTCCAGCTGGCCCTCGCGAACGTGAAAATAATTACTTTCGGCGATTCGCGATCCCCTCTTCGCGATGCAAAAAATAATTCGCCACGGCAAAAACAGTGACGCTTTATATGGCTGCCGGCCATTTTGCGCTCGCGATGAGCGCCATTCGCGATCAGAAAATAAATTAGCAAAGCCCGTCGCGAAGCCCTTCGCGAAGCGGAAAATAAACCACTTTTGCCGGAGCTCGCGATACTTTCTGACGTTTACGGTATGGGTCTTAAATGTCAGGCTTCAGCGCGACACCCTCCAAACTTGAAACGAGCGACGTGAGAGCACAGCAACGATGTGGGAAGGGGGAGGCGGGAGCGATCGGTCAAAAGGAGGAGGGGGCAGAGGCGGAGGTTTTCCCCAGACTGGGGAGGGGAAGCAGTGAGATGGTTGAAGCATTGGAGCCTGGCAACCAGCTGTCCACTGGCTTCATGCTGCAGATCTTGCCAAGAACTGGGTGACCAAGGGGCAGCTCTGAACAGGGCGACAGGCCGCACACCGGGCGGGGCCCCCCACAAATGAAGGATTGCCCACACCTCTTCTCCCTGAGATATCATGCCTGTTTTGCCACCCCTCCTCCCCCAAGATTGCGCCCGTTTTGCCGCCAGCAGCTCGGTTTGGACCGCGAATTGCGACCAGGCGGGAGCTGCATCTGCTGCCCTTTCACTCCTTGCACTCGCATCTGCGATGCCTGGGAGAGGAGGTCGGTGGGTTCTTAGGTCCATCAGGGGGGGATCCTCTTGCTGAGCCTTCCTCCCTTGGCCTTTCTCCTCTTTGGCAGGGACTGTTTGTAGGGGGGGGTGTCCACTTGCTGGGCCTTTCTTCACTGGCCTTTCTTCACTGGCCCTTCTTCACTTTGACAGTGCCTGGAGAGGGGGAAGGGGCTGTGCCTTGGAGCAGCCAAAGTCGCTGAGCGTGACCGAGCCGCGCGCCGACATGAGCACGTTCTCCGGCTTGAGGTCGCCGTGGACGACCTTGTTGAAGTGCAGGTAGTCGAGCGCCTGCGGGCGTTTAAAATTTGGCGCCAAAAATTCAAACCTTGGCGCCAAGGTTCGAATTTGAAATTCTTGGAACTAGTTCGGGCGATCTGATTCGAAAATGTGTAAGGCACCGGCTGCCAAGAACGCTACTTTCAAGTGGCAGGACAAGACAAGGACCGGGCTACGGCAGCCTGCACTGCTGGCTGCATTTGGGAGCAAGAAACAAGAAACAGTCGCTTCGGACAGCCGGTGGCAAAACCAGGCAGCGCAATCCCCCGGGCAACTGGAGAAACGGGCGCGCCTCGCACACGTTGCGAAAGAACCGAAGGGCGAGCGATTATGGGGTGAAACGCTCCAAAAGCACGTGGCAAAACATTGTATATGAGCGGCGAAACCGGGAAACGTGGGGCAATCCCCATGCAAACCCCAGGAAAATCCCAAACATCTCGACGAAAGGGGAAAACATCTCCAGGGGCACGCCTTGCACATGTCGCGAAAGTACTGGCGCGCGAGCGATTCCGGGATGCAGCGCCCGCGCTCGAGCGCCTCGCGCGTCATCACCGGGCCGCCCTCCATGTAGTCCATCACCAGCAGCATCTTGTTGCCGCCCGGGTCGTCCACCACCTCCTGCGCACAGCGGACAGGCGGCGGCGGCGCGTGAGCTCCGCATCGCTTGCAAGGCTGGCGAGGGGCGAGTGGCTCCCAGCAGCTGGTAGCTGCGGCGCAGCTCTGCCTCGTTCGCCCGCTCGGGCGTTTTTTCGTCGCCTTCAATCAAAGAAATTTCGGACAGGAGTTCGGCGTTCGCCCGTGCGAACGGCGCTTTGAGACCGAGGCCCTGTATCACAATCCGTGTCTGAGCCAGCATGTGGTTCCGCATCTAAACAGGTCAGCTAGTGGCTGCGAGTGCCCCACCACCCAACTGCATGCTTCAAGCCGTGGCATGAGCGGCACACTCTTCCACTCTTCCCCCGTCCGTCAGAAGAGCGTTGCAGGGTCCGGTGGGGCAAACACAGGCATGGCGTATGCGCCGCCCGGCGAGAGTCGCACGCTGCGGGGTGCCTCGGGGCGCGGGGACTCTCAACCACCAGGCCTCCATCCCACCCCCGTTCCCTCCAGGTCTGCCTGCGCTCCCCACAGGGACCCATGGGCCCACATCCGCACAGGCACAGGCCAAACACTCCTGCTCCTTTCCCGGCGCCAGAAACTTGCCCTGGGAAAATGGGGAGCCGTGTATGAGCAGATTGCCTCCTCCCTGCCGCATGAAGTGCGCCCAGGGCTGCGGGGGGTGGTCAGGCAGCGGGGGAAGGGGGGCGTGCCTGCAGGCTGACGATGTTCTTGTGCCGCAGCGTGCGCATGATGGACACCTCCCGCCGCAGGTCCTCGATCGGGTTGCGCTTGCGCCGCTGGTTGGCGCGCGGGCCGCGCTGCGCCTCCAGGTCGACCTTCTTCACGATCTGCGGGCAAAAAGACGGGTCGGCGGCCGCGGAAGGCCGGGTTGGAACCGCGGTCGGATGACTCACTGCCGCCGAAGCGGGAAGCAGCGGCCGGTGCCCGGGATTTTGGTGGCAGCAAAAACTTTGGTGCCGAAGCTTTTGCCGCTTTGGAGCTGGCGGCGAGCGAGGAGCAGGGACAGGAAACGATGCCGGCAGTGGCGACAGGCAAGACGCGACTTCCAGCCGTTCATTCACGCATCCCTGCATTCGTCTGTCGCCATGCACGCGACTGTGTCGCCACTCCTGCGCAGAAGTTTTGCCGGGGGTTTTGCCGGGGGTTTCGCCGCCCACCTTGACCGCGTACAGCCGGTTGTCAGTCATGTCCATGCACAGGAAGACGCGGCCGCACGCGCCCCGCCCCAGGTACTTGATGACCACGTATTGGTTGACAAAGGTGCAACCGCGCAGCTTGGCCAGCTTCAGGCTCTTCGTCTCGCTGCAGGCCGGGCGGGCGCGGGCACTCTCAGATGATGCCTGGGTCTTCAGCTCATTTTCGGTCCCGGATCTTTCTTCCGTTTCAGCGAGGCAGCTTTGGAGCGGGCAAGCGGGTGGGCGAGGCCCCTCTCGGATGGTGCCCCTGGTGCCTGTTTTGGTTGAATTTCAGTCCGCTTTCTCGTACATTTTGGTAAGGTATCTGTCCTTCAATGAAAGTATGGCACATGACACGGCTCTGCGCGGGACGCGTGCCATCTGCCGCCGCATGATTGAGCAGACGCTCCATCTTTGTCACAGGGGTATGCGCACCAACGCTCCGCAGCCTGCCCTCCCCAGCGAGCGCCGCTCCCTGCCCTCTGGTAGCCCACTGGGAATGCAGGCAGGCAAAGCCCCCCCTCCGGCAGCTGACTGGGCGGGCAGCCCCCCCCCCCCCCCCACCCACAGCCGGCAGTGAAACGCTACCGCAGCGGCTCCGGCCGCCGTTTGTCTGTGAGGCCGAACAGGGAGGTCTCCAGCTGCCGCTTGGGCCCGCGGGGGTCGGCGCCGGCCGGGCCGGCAGCAGCGGCCGCGCCTGGCAGCGAGGAGGCGCCGAGCGAGGCGCCGCCGGCCGAGCTACCGCGCTCCTCCTCCCCGTACGAGTAGCGGTCCCAGTCGGAGTCCTCATCCGAGTCGTACTTGGAGTTGCCGGTCGCGACCATCTCGGCCGCCAGCCGGCTGCTGGTGAAGCTGCTGGCCGAGGGCTGGCGGTCGAGCGCTGCGGGAGTTACATGGTAGGAGGAGTTACAGTAGGGAAGGAGTTACGGGCGCTGGAGTTGCGGTGTGTGGCGGGGCCGAGGCGGCGGCAGGTGCCAGTGCGGCCCGCTGCTGCAGGCTGACCGGGGCAGGCAGCGAGGAGCACTGCAGGGAGTTGGAGGAAAGAACGGACGTGCGCCGGAGGGGTAGATCTCCTCGTTGGCGCCCCGCAGACCGCCGTCGTCGGGGTACGCCCGCCGGCCGGCGCCTGGCTGCCGGCCGGGGGCGGGGCGCCCGTTGGGCGGGGCCGGGCGGCTGAAGTTGGCCTGCACGCCTTGCGGCCGGCCATTGGCGTAGCCCCTGCGGTGCGGCAGGTGTTGCGGTGAGGCGCAGGAGCCGAGATGCAAGTCTGTTGGCTCGAGAGTGCGCAGTGGCAGGAAGACCGGAGGGTCAGGAGTGGCCGGCAGGCAAGCAGGTGTCGCCGCCTTGCTCAAGAGGCGGGCGTATCGGCGCTGTGACCAGCTTGCATGACTGAACCAAGGATGCAGAGCTCGGGCTGGGCGTGCAGACGCCGGCTGGCGTGCGGCCACCGCAGCCGTCGGCAAGAGAATCTTCATCCGGGCTGCCAGCAGAACACCGACGTGCTGGTCCCGCGCCCCGCAGGCGCACGCCATCGCTTCTTCCCCGGATGCGATGCAGGGGCAGCGAGGGGCGCACTTTTCGCCGGCCGCGCCGTTGACAGCACTCGCGGCGCTGTCCCAGTTCCAGCCGGAGCCGCTCTTGGCGCCCGCGGCAGGCCCCGGCTGCCTCCGCGCAGCGGAACGCTTGGCAGCATCCGCCGCGTATGGCAAGCTCCACGTACAGCCCATGCTGTACCGCGCTGGTCCCGACGATCGCTTACGAGACCAGCTCCGCGGGGCGGCTCAGGCGCGCATCACGTCCCCGCTAAGGGAGGCCCGGCACGGGGCGAGGGCGTCGATGTCGGCCGTGCTAGCGCCGGGCGGGGTGCTGTCTGACACGTTGGTCGATGAGCCCCCGCACACGGGTCGGCACGGGCCGAGCAGCGCTTTCCCAGAGGCCTCTGGATTGGAGGTTGGAGGCCTCCGGGCGACCTGGTGCGGGTGCCGGGCTTGTGCAGCCACTCCTGACAGCAACTCGATTCGCGACGTAGTGTTCAAATCGGACGTCGGAGCTCGAGCACGCAGATGGTTGCGGTCTTGTGTCTTGTGGCCCAGCAACAGGGTTCAGGCCCGCAGCCGCGGCGCATCCAAACTCCTCGACATCGCGCAAATCAAAGGTGGCTTTCGATCTGCTGCGTCCAGCTCCGCTTGGCGTCCACAGTCGTGACACGCACTTCACAACGGCCGCGATGCAAATCGAACTTTTTTGATTGCGAGCTCCGTGGCGCACGTCTTGTCTTCAAAACGCCATCAAAGGCTCCATGACGCATTCATATCGCATCGCAAGCTCCTTCACCACAGCCGAGCACGCCAAGGCATGCGCATGCGCATGCGCAAGCATAGGCACCCGAACATTAGCGAGGCCCGCGGGCAATATCGCGGCCCATTCTCTCTTTGGTGCCATGGCAGCACTCCAGCATAGATTGGGTAGAAGAAAGAAAGCGCAGGACCCTGGGTCCACCCCCACGTCCCACGTTTTTTGTAGGTCGGCGGCACTCCTTCTCTCGGAGCCAGGAGCTCCCATCCTTCAAGCAGTCACCCGTCGGCTAGCCAGGTACGTCGCCAGCCCGCTTCACCACAGCAGAGCGCGAAGAGGCGGACGGCCGACCCGGCCGCCGAAATGCGTGCAGCGCCCTGCGCTTCTCGTCCCACCGGGATTCCTGAACCAGCCCTCGGAGTCCGGAACTTTGATTGTGATCGGTTTGAGTGGCACGCGCCCCGCGAAACGAGGCGCCGGCAAAGCCGCCCCCCTGCCGGCACGGGCGATTATGCCAGCGCCGGGCGCCCCTCGGCGGGTCGCAAGCAGCTGCCGGGTGTGATTGGCAGCTCATTCTTCGTTACGGGCTCGGTGAACGCTGCCTGCACAACAACGCCACAGATCCCCCGCATTTAGGTGCCCCTGCTTTTGCGACAAAAGCAGATCGCAGCTGCCTGACGCGCCCGCCCTGGCGGCACAGGATGGCGGACGCCGGCGGCGGCGACCCTTGCCTGGTGGACGACGGCTCCACCAGCAACTACTCGCTGCGCATCGCCGCCCTCTTTGCCATCCTGGCCGCCTCCACCGTCGGCGGCCTGCTGCCGCTGCTCACGCGGTCCGCCAAGCTCAGTGCGGCCCCCTCCACTTTCTATCCCCCTGACGGCCGGCGCAACACCTCCAAAGTCGCGATAAACCAGCCCAAGCGACCCAGGCGCCTCCAAAGGCCGCGACAAATCAGCACAGCTGGCTCAGGCTCACATCCGCCCGGCACGTGCCCCCGCAGACTCGGTCTTCTTCTTCGGCACCGTTTTCGCCGGCGGCGTCGTCCTGGCGACGGGATTCGTGCACATCCTGCCGGATGCGGTCGACTCGATGAGCAACCCGTGCCTGCACTTCAGCACGACCTACCCCTGGGCCTACGTATTTGCGGGCGGAGCCGCGCTGTTCACCTTCATGGTGGAGTACTTTCTCAAACAGTTCATCCGCGCGTACGCTGCCCTTCCTCCCTGTCGTTCACATAGTTCACGACACGGCTCTCGGCGTAATAACAAGGCAGGCTGGGTGACTAGCTCGCCCCAAGCTGCCCTTTCCCCCCTTCCAGATCTGCTGTGCTGCAAACTCACGGTGCCAAGAGCAGCTTGCCGGCTGCCACCTCGAAAACTGCCATCCAGCTGCCTCTCACACCTTGTGTGTGCCCCGAGCTGCGTGCCTCTGCTGGGCGCCTCACCTGCTCCAAAACCAGCAGCGGTCCTGACACGCTGCAAACTCGCAGTGCCAAGAGCAGCTTGCCAGCCGCCACCTCGAAACCTGCCGCCCCATCCAGCCGCCTCCCACACCCCGCAGAGCTCCTCACCTGCTCCCAAACCAGCACCAGCACCCCAGCACCATGAGATGCACCTTGGTCCCACAGAGTGCCCGGGCGCCCGCCCCTGACAAGCACCCTGTTCCTGCTCCTGTCAGGCGAGTGGGCCTGCCGCCGGACACCAGCCCCGGCCACAGCCACGGCGTCGCCGAGATGGCGGCGCTCGAGGACGGCACAGATGCCAAGGAGGCGGCGCGGCTGGCACGCGCGGCTGAGTGCAACGTCGCGGCCATCATGCTGGAGGCGGGCGTCATCTTCCACAGCATCTTCATCGGCCTGGACCTGGGCATCAACAGCGACCCGAGCGTCGTCCGGCCGCTCATGATCGCTCTCATGTTCCACCAGGCATGCTGCCATCCCGCAATTTTTTCGCATCGACAGAGACACCCCGCTTTTTCTCGCATGAGGAGAGACACGCTGCTTCTTTTGCATGAGGAGAGGCATGCCAGAGATGCCGCTTTTTTCGCATGGAGAGAGACATGCCTGCCGCTTCTTTCGCACGAGGAGAGACATGCCGATTCCCCGCATGGACAGAGAAATGCCGCTCCTTCCGCATGGGGAGAGACATGCGGCTTCTTTCGCATGGGGAGAGACATGCTAGGGAGCAAACGCCACTGCCTTGCCGCATAGGCGACAGCCTCGCTTGTTTCCGGACGGCTGGCGAGCTTCCCAGCCATCGCATCCCGAACGGCATGCCCGCCGTCTGCGAGCGTGCCCTGCAAGCAGCAGCCGGCGGCAGAGCTGCGTACAGTCGGCATGACTCATCGAGCAGCTGAGGCCGACCTCCAGGCTGCTGGAGAGCGCCTGGGGCGCTGAACGCGGATGTAACTCGCGGGTTGCTGACCGCGGATGTAACTCGCACGCAGGGTTTCGAGGGCCTGGCGCTCGGCAGCACCTTCATCCGCGCGCAGTACTCGACCGCGAAATACCTCGTCCTGATGACTGCCTTTGTGCTGGTGAGGCCCTCTTCACAGTTCCCGTATCCCCTTCCCCTGGTCTGGCGAACAGCCAGTAATCGACAGCCAGGTATAATTGACGCCGCTGTTCCTCGGCTGGCTCCAATTGTTGATTGTGTTTCCATACACACACACTGAGCTGCTCTGATCCTGACTTGCTTGGCAGCCCCAACTCCCAAAAGAACCCCTCGCTGCGCCGCTGAACCTGAGGCCTATCGCCAGCACTTGATTCTCTGGCGCTCTTCCCCGCCCGAGCGCCAGCCATGCCAAGCGCCTGCTGACCAGGAATTGCTGTCTGGCTGCCCAGGTGACCCCGATAGGGATCGCCATCGGCCTGGGCGTGGGCGCGAGTTACAACGCGAACGGGGAGGTCGCGCTCGGCTTTGAGGGTGCCTTCAACTCGGTCAGCGCTGGTGCGCCTCGCCCTACCCAATGACTGCCTCGTAACTCCTCCGTAACTGCCGCTTCCTAGCACCACCAGGATGGCTGTTTCTGGAGCGTGCTAGCCACCTGGGAGCGCTGCAGGGCGGTTGAATGTCATCCAGCACTCCTGCCACTTGGCCGTGCCGGAGCTTCCCCCACTGATATAGCCCCCCTGCTGACTGCCTGCATGGCGGCATGTAACTGCAGGCATCCTGATCTACAACGGTTTCGTCGACCTGCTGCTGCCGACCTTTGCGGAGGGCGGCATGATCCTCAGCAGCCGCCCGCTGCAGCTGGTCGCCATGGCCTTCATGTTTGCCGGCTTTTGCTGCATGAGCGTGCTCGCCAAGTGGGCCTGAGCCTGGCTTGGCTGCGCCGCCGGCAGCCCTTCCTGCCACCGCTCTTCCCGCGTTTCGCTGCTCCCTTCATTTCAGGTTCCCGCCGCCGCCAGGGCCTCCCCGTCCGCCCCATGGGATTGTCCTGGGCTGCTCTGCACATAGCGTGCCCTGGCGGCCTCTTCTTCTTGCCCTTCTGTTTGACCCCTCATATTCCCGTTGATTGCTCCCTAGAGCCCCCTGACTGCGGCCCGAGCGCCTGCCACCAGCCTCCGCAGCCCAGTTTTGCGGCTGAGCCCAGCTGTCCCGTGGCGGCGCGCTTCACAGGCTGAGAAAGGGAAGCAGCCGCGCCGCCTTGCCAGACTCTGACCGCGAACTGCCGCATCGGATTTTGTCTGGTTGTGTTGCGCAGAAGCGCCTAGGCAATGGCCCAGTGACGTGGGCGGATTGCCGCGGCCTCTCGGTGTAACACAATGTTAGCTCTTCATTGGATTGTCCCTGCAGAATGGGCAGCCGTCGATGAGGTCAGCAAAGGAAAAACATAACTTCCACCTCGTTCCTGATGACCACCACCATCATGGCGGCGTCGATGCAGCCGCAGCACGTGCAGCTCGACCGCTCGCTGGCCAATCCCGCCTTCAAGAACTGGCAGTTTGGGAATGATGGCACCGTGACATGCAACGCCCCGTACATCCTGCCGCTGCCGCTGGCGTACCAAACGGCCTACGGCACGGGCTTCTTGCGCACACGGACGGCCGTGATGCAGAATAACCTGCTGGAGCTCGGCGGCGGAGCGCTGGCATGCTTTCTGCGGGACCGGCAGGGAGGCCTGAGGCTCGCCCAGATCACCAATGCCGAAGCAGGCCCGGTGGTCCAGGACTCAGGTGGCCCTTCTGACCACACCCCGGTCACCCGATTGAGACAGAATTCGGAGCGACCGCAACCGAGACATGCCGTGTGCATCAGGCATTCTCCTGAGGAACCAGGACGCGCCGGTGCGCGACCCGGAGGCCTGCCTGGCGCCCTCGGCCGTGCAGGTCAGCGGCGGCAGCGGCGGCCTGCTGCTGTCGTCCGGCGCAGGCGACCTGGTGCTGGCGGTGCCCGGCTCCAGCGGGCCGGTCTGCACCGCCGCTCTGCAGGGCCTCGGCGGGGCCGCTGGCTCCGCAGCCTTCAGCCTGGCCGCAGCCGCCGCGCTGCCTGACGGCAAGCTTCTCCCCGCAAGCCACAGCGCCGCCCAAGCCCAGGAACCAAGCTGACAGGGGCGTGCCGCGCGCCGTGCAGGCGGCATCCAGGCCCTGGCCTGGACCATCCAGGACAAGCAGGGCAGCACGCCCGGTCATGCTCGCATCATCTCCCTGCGCCTCGCCCTCTCGCCGGCAGCGGGGCCGGGGCAGCCGCCGGCGCTGGCGGTGGCCGCCTGCCGCCTGCTGGCCCGCTCGGCCGTGCCGCCGCACGTGGCCGCCCTGGACGGCGCCTCCGGCGCGGCGCTGCTGGGGGTCGATCCGGGAGAGGGGCTGGGCGGCGCAGCCGAGGCGGCGCACCACCGTGCCCACGGTCAGCCCCCCCCTCGGGCTTAGGGTTTAGGGTTTAGCGTTTAGGGTTTAGGGTCGGGCCCCCCTTCTCTGACTTGAAAGGCCCTTGCGGGGGCGAGGCAGGCGCTTCAGAGCAGGGGCTCCACAGCCCCCGGGGAAAGAAACCGCGCCATCAACACCTGTGCAGAGGCAGAGGTGAGTGAGAGGCTGGCCAAAAGGTGCAGAATCACGTCAGGCGTCGGGACCCCCGAGTTGCCGCGGCTTTCGAACCGATCACTGAGCTGTCAGAGGCGAACTGCCCTGATCATTCTCCGTCCATCGTTCACGAGGCCGCCACTGTCCTTTCCACACCTGCGTCTGTGTCTGCATCTGCAATGTGGTTGTCACACTGTCACAGCCCCCCAACCACCCTTATCTTCTTTTTGGAATGCGATCTTCAGCGACATGATCACCCACCCGTGCCCCCCCCCCCCCCCCCAGCACTGCCAGCTTCCTCTCTCATTGCCACCAGCGACGCCGATGCCGCCACCGCACCCCCCCCCCCTTCTGCTGCGCTCCTGACACTTCACCCTCTCGGCGGCGTCCAGAGGCGCGCGTGATCGAAGACGCGCCCTCCCCCATTTTCCCTGTGGTGGCCACATTGTTAGCAAAAACGCATCGTCATCATCCTTTTCTCAATGTCATCAGCGATGTCCTGTTCTCAATGGCATCAGCGATCCCGTTCGCCACAAGCTCGAACCTCCCCTCTGCTGCCCTCACGCCGACTCCATTCATTAATTCATTAATTCATTAATCAAACCTCCCCGGCCGCCTCCCGCCAGAGGCGCGCGTGATCGACGATGAAGACGCGCCCTCCCCACGCACCCTCGCGGCCGCCGCCGAGCGCCTGGCCCGCTTCACCTCCGAGACCGAGGAGGAGGGCCTCGCCGGCGGCGGCACCTTTGTGGACGTCTTTGCCGACGCGCCGGAGCCGACGGCGCCCTCCGGCGCGGCCTCCGACTGCGAGCTGCTGCTGTTCGGCCCGGCGAGTCCCCTCCCCCCCCCCCCCCCCCCCCCCCCC
>BHFV01000125.1:472-49165 GCA_003568905.1 Trebouxiophyceae sp. KSI-1 | reverse complement strand
CCCCCCCCCCCCCCCCTTCAAAGGGGGAAGGGGAGCCACGGCCTAACATACCTCTCCTGCTCTCATCATGCTCATGCTCACATTCACGCTCACCTCATCCTAGAACGCTTACTCATGGTCATGGTCATGGTCATGCTCATTACTCATTACTCATCAGGGCAGTCGCCACCTTGGGAGTTGGACAGAGGCCTGTTGAGCTGCTTGGCCTCGCAGGCGGCGCTGCTCCGCTCGCTGTGCCTCTCACAGCAGGCAGGTGAGTGCTGGGAGGGGGATTGCGACTAAATTCTAGACGACTCCTCACAATTAGCACCACTCAATTGGCTTCACTCGATTAATTACTGAACTATCATCAATAATATAACGTTTTTCACGAGCTGTGTGCTGACGCCGGGCGGCTGTGGGCCGACAGGGAGCGGGAACGAGACCTTAAGGAGCGCGAGCGCGAGAGGGAGCGAGAGAGGGAGCGGGCTCGAGAGCGAGAGAGGGAGCGGGAGCGCGAACGGCGGCACAGCAGCAGCCACCGAGACGACAGGGACAGGCGCGCCTCCCGCCCGCCCGCCCCTCCGAAACCCTAAATAACCCTAGGTGGAGTAGGGTTTAAAAGCGGGGTGTGCGAGGCGCAGGCACCGGAGCAGCCGGGACCGCGACGGCAGCCGAGAGCGGTGCGGCTCGCCTCTGCGTGGCTCAGTCATGCTGCCTGGACGGATGAGTCATGCTGCCTGGCCAACCTGGCGCTGTCTGTCCCAGTGCGATTGGAAGACCGACTTTGAAAGCTGCTGGACCCGTGGAGGCTCGCCTCGGCGTGGCTTAGTCATGCTGCCTGAACGGATGAGTCATGCTGCCCGGCCAACCTGGCGCCATATGCCCCTGCGGCACAGTGCGATTGGAAGGCTGATTTTGAAAGCTGCTGCCCCCCCTGCAGGCGCAGGGAGAGGGAGCGGCACCGGGAGCGGCCGCGCAGCCGCGAGCGCAGCCGCGACCGGGACGGGCGCCGGTGCGCGGCTCTTCGAAACCCTGAATGAAACCCTAAATTATGCCAGGCTGGCACAGCCACTCGCCGCGGCAGCGCTGGTGCTGACAAAACATGGGTGCTGCAGGGACGGCGGCCGGGAGCGGCGCTGAGCGCCGAGCGCGGAGTGCTGAGCGCGGAGAGAGCGAGTTACAGACGCCCGAACGGGAGCGGCGCTGTTGCTTTTGGAGTGGCCTGGCTTGCTGTCGGCTGGCACTGACAGAACGCATGCAATCGATCCCCGTGGCACCCACACACTCTTCTTGGCTGCGGCTTCTGCCTGTGCGGGAGCCGCAGCAAGCGCGCTGATGCTATAAGCATCCTAGTAGCGGGAGCAGGCCCTTCAGTGACAGGCGAGGAGGGCGACACGAGCTCGAGCCCGAGCAGGCGCCCCCTCAAAGGACCCTCACGCCACAAACACATGGCCCCAAATGGCCGCCACGCACACCTCAAGCAGCCGCCAAAACAGCACGCTCCCAGTTCGGCATGTGGTGGGTTTCGACAGAGTTTCGTGGGGGTTCCGCGATCGTTCGATTTGTGGCCCGCCATCAGAGCCCGCGGGCGCGGCGGCGGCACGTGAGCAGCAGCCTCCGAGTGGCGCCTTGGCCGCACGCGGCGCCACGGCTGTTTCAAGTTCTGTTGTCATAGGTGCGGCTGCGCCCCGGCGCGGCCGCCCTTCCCGCCCCGACCCCACGTGTCCGAAAGCAGTGGGAAAAAAATGTGAGCAGTCGCCCGGATCGGGCGCGAAAAAGCGCGACGCGGACTCATTCGCCTGCGGCGTCGCCGCCCGCGGGCACAGGCGCGCGCGGGCGGCGTTTCCGCCGCGGCTTGGGTACACACAGGCGGGCCAGCTCGCGCGGCCTGGCGGCGCGTTCATTCCGCGGCGGTGGGCGCGTCGGCGGGCGCGCGGCCGAACGGCTGCACGTTGTTGCGGCCGGCCTGCAGCAAGTCCTGCGGGACGGCAGGCTTCCTGCTTCAGTCCCGATTCGCCGGCGGTGCCGCCCGCGTCTGGCAGCCAGCCCCGCAGCCGACCCTTGTCAGCCGCCCGGACTCGCGCAAAGCGGCGGGGCGGCCGGGCCGCGCGCCTGGATGCTCAGCTCCTCCTGGCCCGCCAGCCGCGCCGCGAGCGCGTCCCCGTCCAGCACGCTGCCCGGGCGCTGCGGAGGCTGCTGCAGCGCGGCCGCGAGCTCCTCCAGCACCTCGCCCGTCACGAGGCCCGCCAGGCTCGCGCCTTGGCGCTCCCAAGCGCCCCTCGCGGCCTCGAACTGCCCCGCCAGCGCCGCCAGCTCGCTGCCGAGCGCGTCCTTCTCGCCGAGCGTGTCGGCCAGCCGCCGCTCCAGGCCCTCCCTGCGGCACATCCCGCCGCAGCAGGGCTGAGAGGAGGGGCAGCGGAGCCGCGCTTGCTGCGTCGCCAGGCGTCATGAAACGACAGCCCCGCCCGCTCCCCGCAAGGCATGCCAGGTGGGAAGCACAACGGACGCTCTCACAAAGCCCCGGCAGCCCCTTCCGACCTCCGCACGCTTGAGCTCGCTCGCTCGACAGCCCGGCATGCTTGGAGGCGGTGGGCGGCATGCCGGACCCAGGCTCAGGCAGGTTTGACATTTTGAAATGAAACTCTCAACCTATCCATGTCCGGGGTGAAAAAGGGCCGTCGGGGGTGCCTGGTGCAGCCCCAGGCTGATCAGGTAGGCCTGTGAAAGCAGATTCTCACACCGAAATGTACATCCCTGAGGGTTTTGCCGACGAGGGGACCGCTCGCCTGGCCTGCTCCGACTCCCGCAGCGCGTCGCTGCCCGACCGCACCTCGGCCGCCAGCTGGCGCATCAGCCCCAGCTGCGCGTCCAGCGCCTCCAGCAGCTGCTCCGGCGAGCCGAGCTCCTCGATGAAGGCGTCCACGGCGTCGCCGGCGGCGGCCGCCTGCGTCGGGGATTCGCTTTAGGGTTTCCGGACGCGACGCGACGCTCAAGCGCGCGCGCGCCAGAGGTGGGCATATGCTCTGCTCGCCGCTGCCACGTGCAGGAAGTGCGAACGAGGGAGTCCGCCCGGGGGGTGGTGGGCGCCGTGCCTGCTGCACGCTGTCGCTCTCGAGCAGCACCTCCAGCACGGACAGCGGCCCGCCGGCCTCCGCCGCTGCCACTCCGGCGGCCGCAGCCTGCCGCTCGCCCCTCCCGGCGCCCGCGGGGCTCAGGACCTCGTCTGCAGGCGGACCGCGATTTAGGGTCTAGGGTTTTGAGTCGGCTCCGCAGCCAGCCGCCGCTGCCGCCTCCTGCGCCGCGGCACGAATGCGGCGGATGCGATCCACTATTTAGGGTTTCAGAAACCCTTAACGCCCGCCCGTCGTGCGCGGCGCACCGGCGTGCTCGAATGCGTCGGCGAACGTTGGCTGCTGCCCCTTCGGCAGCCCGCGCCGCTGCAGCGCGGCCGCCCGCAGCGTCGCCAGCCGCTCCGTCTCCTCCTGCCCGCCCAGCTTCCGGGCGTCGCCCCGCGTGATGGCCTCCCGGAAACCGCCGCCGCTGCCGCCGCCGGCCGCCTTGTTGGGCCAGGTCTCCAGCCGCGGCTCGCCCCCCTGCCGGCGGACAGTGGGCTTGTTTCCAGCACGACGGCGTTACGACCTAACCAGGGTTTCCTCGAGCCGTTAGCGTTCAATTTCGAAATCCAAAGCCGGGGCGCTGCGGCGAGCGTGCCCTGCCGCGTCTTGCGAGCCCAAGGCGCCGCTCCGAACAGAAGGGGCCAGCTGACTGCCAGGCTGACTCAGCAGCCTTCCTGCAGCAGGCACAGCCCTTCCTGCCGGCCCACGCGGCAACCCCCTGCAGCGAGCACACTCGCCCCGCCAACCAGCACCCGCAGCCGCCGTGCAGCAGCCAGGCAGGAGGGCTGCTGCGGAGCATGTTTAGGGGTTGTTCTAAACCCTGAAAACCTCAGGCAGGAAGGGGGGGGGGCTGCCTGCACGGCCATGCCCTGCGCCTCTGTGGTGGTGAACGCGCGGCAGAGCATGAGCGCGCGCTGCCGCATTGCCTCCGCGACCCGCGGCGCGAAGAGGTACTGCAGCAGCGCCACCAGCAGCACGACCTGCGTGCCCAGCTTGGCCTGCGGGCAAGGTTTTGGTGACAGGAATTAGGGTTTGGAAGGAACTCGGCGGAGGGCTGAGTGTCAATTCAGAGGGCCAGCCTGTCTTCCTGAAGCTGTCTCTGGCATTCGGTGGCATGCAGCAGCGTCCGGCTTTGCCCGCAGCCAGCCAGTCTGGCCGCTGCGCTGCTTCGAAGGACGGCCGGCGGCAGTGCAAGCTGCGTGGGGGAGAGGGGGCCGCACGTATTGCATGCTCGCGCGCAGCAGCGGGTGCTTGGAGCCGACGGCGGCGTGCACGAGCGCCGGCAGCGTGATGCGCGCCTTGATCTGGACAGAGACGGGGTTCACGAGGGACCTGCAGATGCCGACAGGAGGCAACTCGATCGTGCTTGCAGCTTGGAACGGCCGCAGGCGATTGAGCGATCCAGCGACGGTTGGCAGAATTCCATGCGGGAATCCGGGGGCAGGAGGCGCACGTGTAGAGAGCATGGAGGGCGGGGACGTTGGGCACGACCAGCAGCGGCAGCAGCACGGCAAGCGCGGGCCAGGCCTTCCGGCGGCTGATGGCGTGGTTCATCGCGCCCAGCGGCACGGCGGACGCGGCCGCCAGGTAGCCGGCCAGCATCAGGCCTGCGGCGGGGCGGCCATCTTGTCGTCTAGTCGCCCCGGGAAGTCAGGTGCGATCGCCGCGCCCGGAAGGACGCGCACCCTGGACCGTGAGCACGTGCGTGAGGAAGCAGACGGCCGCGGCGGAGACCAGCACGCGCTCGTTCGCGTCCTTCCCGCCGCTCAGCTCGAGCAGCTGCCGCGGCCGGTGCTTCAGGCCCACGAGCGAGCGGATGACGGCTCCAGGGTGACTGGTCCACGGCTCGCGCACCGCTGCGACGTCGTCGCCGGCCGGCCTGCAGGCGAATCGGCGCGACATGTAGCCGTTGGCTGCTCGCCCGCCCGCGCCAAGTCGGGGGGTGACAGCCCACGGATTCATTGCCGGCGTGTACGATCGGGCCCGGTAAAGCGCCAGTGTGGCAGCCCGCCGGCAGCAGGCTCGGCATGCAAGCAGCATCGCCGAGTTTTGGTCGGCCATCAAACCCATTATCCCGCCGGCACGGCGCTTGCTGAGGCCAGGTCGGCCGGCAGCTACTCAAACATCCGCAGGGGCGGGCGTGCAGCGAGGCAGCGGCCTCGGGCAGAGCGCCCTCCGGTGGGATCGGCGCCGGGACGACCGCTCACCCATCTCCGAGAGGCTGCCGTGCCGCTCCCGCCCGAAGGAGGCACGGCCGCAGGGGCCGTCTGTGCGGGCCGGCCTGCCGCAGCAGCGTCCAGCCGAAGCGCGCTCCCAGGGCAGGCGGACGCTCCACGCTCCAGAGCTCCATCAGCCCTGCTGCTCCTGTATTTGGAGGCCGCGCCCTCCCCGGCGCCCGTCAGTCGCCTCCAAGCCCTCTCTCACACTCAACGCACACGCTCACGTGGGCCTGGTGGTCGCAGGAGAAAGAAACAGATGGGGCAGGTTTGAAGCCGGCTGCGGGAAAGAGGGCTTGGTCACGCTCAGGTCCCCGAGTAGGTGCATCGCAACGCCCGGCCGGGAACAACAGTTCGCCAACAAGAACTTCCCCTCGATCGAACACCGGACGCCGCGCCGGGCGCCGTGCCAGCGCCCGGGATCGAGCCTGCATCCAGGCATTAACTCCTTGGAGGTGGTCACCAGAGGCCGGCCAACGCGACGGGCGCCTGAGGGGCGTGTCAGCTGGTCCTGAGCTAGCCTTGGACGGCCCTGCTGGCCCGGCATCGGCGCATCACACCTGGGGAAGTGGGGAGGTCATCATTGTCGACCGGCCGCCTGCGCGACGGCGAGTGCGCGGATCGCTCTAGTCTGTTGGGGTCTGGACATAGCCGCGGTGGCGCGGTCCGAGGCGGCGGGCCGGCGTGGGCACTGAGGGCCTGCCATGGAGCCCTTCGACGCGCATCAGCCGCTGAGCAGCGAGGAGACGGAGGACAGCGGCAGCGATGCCGAGACGGCAACAGCGGAGGAGGTGGCGCGGGCTAGGGTGCGTGTCACGACCCCCCCCGGCCGGGCTGCGAACCGGATGTGAGCATGCCGACGCTGCAGCCCGTCGGCGCCGGCCGCTGCCAGCGCGCTGTTGCAGTGCACAAGGCCTCCGTGGCTTCGGTTTCGGGCCGTATCGTGCGGATCGGGGCCGCCATTGCGCCAGGCAGTGCGCGACTTTGTGCGCCTGCGTTCCGAAAGCGCTGCCGCGGGACAGGACGGTCGCCTGCGCGCTCGAGGGCTGCGCTGCTGTCGGCCTGCACGGCGAGCATGCAGCCGCTCGCCCGGCGGGGGCTGCTCGCGCCGGCCGCCGCTGACCCGCCCGGGCTGCCGCGGCGGCAGGCCAAGGACGCGCGGCGCGCGCTGTTCCCGGCGCACGCCTTCTCCAAGCTGGTCGAGGGCCTGAACAAGCTGCCGACCTGGACGGTGTTCCCCGCCAAGCTGGCCGAATGCATCGCGGCCACGACGGAGATCAAGCGGCGCAAGCTGCGGTGCGCCCCCCCGCCGCCCTCGCCCTCCCGACCCTACTTTCGAACCGAGTCCCCGAGCGCCGCCCGCCGCCGCCGCAGCGGCCTGGCACCGGCCGCGAGCGAGCTGGAGGCCGGGATGGCGCGCCGCCTGGTGCGGGAGACGCTGGGCCAGGCGGTCTGCAAGTGCTGCGACGACGGCGCGGTGCACACCTGGGCGCGGGACACGCAGCAGGACATCCTGACCGCGCTGCTGGCGCTCGCCGAGCTCGCCGCGCAGCAGCTCGAGGCGCGCCTTCCCCCCCGCCTTGCCTCGGGGAGTCTCCCCCGCTCAGGCCTCGGCCTCGCGGGAGGCAGCCAGGCAGGTGTCGTGAGCCTTCTTTCAAACGTTTTCTGGATCGTTATCAAACCTCAAACACCTCTTCGAACCTCGAAGGCAGCCCTCAGCGCACCCTGTCTTCCCCACCTCGCCACCAGAGAGCGCTGGAACCGCCGCGCCCGGCTGCCTGCACCCCTGAAATTCGAATTCGAATTCGAATCGTGCTCACGCCCTGGCACGCAGGTGCTGGCCGGCGCCGCAGACGAGGAGGAGGCGGAGCGCGCCGAGGCCGAAGAGGACAGCCTGGTCATTTTCGCCGAGCTGGCCCTAGCCACCGACCCCGCCTGCGCCTTCCACCAGAGGAACGCGGACGAGCCGCCGCCGGCCGATTGGGAGCCGCCGGCCCCCGAGGCGCGGCTGGCGGCGCCGCCGGCGGAGGGGCGCCTGGATTGGCTCGCCTGCCTGCTGGACTGCTTCGGGCGCGCGCGGGGGCCGGAGCTGCTGTGCCAGGTGCGCAACCCTTCGGAACCCTAAACCCTAAAACCTCAACCCTAAACCCCATTTCTTCAAACAGGCGCACTGGCACCCCGCGCGGCGGCTGGTCGTTTCTTGCCGCCCTGGACCCCGAGGAAACCCTGCACAAACCCAGTAGAGGGTTTAAATCTTGATATACAGGAGTGCTAGGGTATTCAGGGGTGTCGACGGTCCGGCCTGTCGCCGCTCGCCTGCCGACCGGGAGGATCCTGAAGAAACCCTGAGCAAATCTTCAAAAACCCTAAATCGAGTCTCTATTCAGCGTGCGAGAAAGCGACCGAAAGCCGAAAGAGGGGCATCCCGGTCGACGGCCTGCCGTATATTTCAGGATGAAATCGAAACCCTCCAGGAAATCTTTTAAGGCTTCAAGCCCTGAATCTCTGGAAATCAACGTTACAAAACCCTAAACCCTAACGCCTGCAGGTGCTGGAGCGGCCGGAGCGGCACCCGATCGCTCTGCTGGACGCTCTGCTGGCGCCGCTGGCAAAGGCGCGCCCGCCGCCGCCGTTAGGGTTTCAGAGTTCCAGAATCTCATTCCGCCAGCCTGGCGAGCTGCTGCCCTTGCGGCGAGGCCGCAATCGGTCGGGCTTCCGATGCGACACTGCGGGCGACGATGAGAGTGGGGGATGTCGATGGCGAGATCGCAAAAACACGCACGGACCCCGAATGAGACAGGCGCACAGACTGAAACTAGCGGATGAAGAATCCGAACAGCGGAATTGAATTACTTTCAATAATGGGTCGATCGAATTGCCAACAGCAGCAGCAAAAAAAGGCGGCGAACGACGATGCCACGCCGTCCGGCGGCCCTGGCGAGCGGGGCCCTCAGCGATTCCAAGCCCCAAACCCCTAGGGTTTCCTTACCCTAAACCCTTAAGGTACTTGAGCCCCCCTAAACCCTACACCGTGCCCGCAGGCGGAGGCGCTGCTGCTGCCGGCCGCGCTGGCGCCGCTCGCGGGGCAGCTGCGGCGCCTGCTGGCGTTCCTCGCCGCCAAGCTGGGCGAGGATCTGGAGCACTTGGCCGACGGCGGGCGCGACCGCATGTTCCTGGCGGCTTCCAGCCTGCTGGAGCGCACGCACTGCCTGCTGGCGCGCGCGGCCGGGCCCGCGCAGGCCGACGCGGCGGTGCGCTTCCTGTTTTGCGGGGTTTTTCTAGGGACTTCTAGGGCTGATTTAGGGCAGTCACGAGCGCCGAGTCGCCGAGGCGCGAGCAGTCGACACACGAAGCCCCGGAGCGGGCGGGTGACCCAGCGGCGCGGCGGCAGTGTTAGTCACAGGACGGCGTTAGTCACCTGCAGAGCAGACTTTGATTGCGAATTCACAACCGATCGGCTACATCAACCCTACCAGGGCGGCAGCAGGGCAGGCGCGGGCGAATCGACAGCATGCGGGGTTTTTCGATTTCCCGAGCGGGCGGCGCCGTCCGCTGCGGCTGCCGCCCCCGAACCCTAGAAAGCCCTACTCCGACGCCAGAAGCCCTAAACCCTGCAACGCCCGCAGGTCGGCGAGGTGCAGCGGCGGCTGGTGGTGGCGCTGCTGGCGCAGTCGAGCTTTAGTAAGCACCTGGGAGCGGTGCGGGAGACCAACAGCCTGCTGATGCGCGCGCTGGCTCTGCGGGAAACTGACGGCGGCGCGGCAGTCAAGGCGCGCCACCCTGTCTTCTGAACCCTAAATTCCATCTTGGAGGGTTTCAGAAACCCTCCAGGGTCATACTCGGGACGAGAAAGCCGCCTGTGCGGCAGCGTTGGGAGACGTCGCACTCTGCCTTGAACCCTAGAAACCCTCCTAGGGTTTCTCAGAGCACCGCCCCTCCGCCACACTTTGAGGGTCCCATCAGAGTTGGGTGGCGGCTGTGACTCCATTTTTTGCCCTTTTTCAATCCTCAAGCCTGGACCTTCACTTTGAAGGAGAGGCTCTCCCTGAGGTGGAACCCTCAGCTGCTGGACCCTAGCTGAGCCCTAGCGGGTGCCGCAGGCGAACGTCGCCTGGATGCGGGAAAACGACGTGGTGCGCCACCTGCTGCGGGCCAATCTGCACCAGAAGCAGTACGTGGATCAGGCGCGATCCGTAACCCTAAACCCTCCTGCGTTGCTGTGACAGCCTGTCTTACCGTGACAGGCTGTCTGGTTGCGACAGGCTGGCAGGGATGTGCCGGGGAGGGCCCCTGGCGGCGCTTGTTCTGCAACCGAGGGTGCCCCTCAGAGCCCGCCGAGTTTTGTTAGTCAGTGATGTCTGTTACATTCTCGTGAACCCGCTTAAACCCTAGGTTTGGTTGCGATGCATCGCCCCGCGTCGCGGCGGCGCCAGCCGGGGCTGCCTGGCGGTGGGTTCTTGACTAATGGGGCGCATGACTAACATGGGGATGCGTGCCCCGCGCGGAGCGCAGGTCCAGAAGGTGCTGAAGAACCTGACGATTGAGGGCGGGCTCCAGGAGGACCACCTGGACCTGCTGTGGAACCTGACCGAGAAGGCGCGCCCCCTTTTGGGACGTCTTTGTGGTTAGGGTTCAGGGTTCAGTCGCGCAGTCACGAACCCTGGCACGGCGGCAGCCGCGGGGCAATCTCAGCCTCACCACGAGTCGAAGAGCTGCCCTGCCAAGGCTGTTTCGTCCGCTCCCCTGGTGACAGCGACAGGCAGGCAGTCATGCCTGGCACATGCAAAAGACCATCAGCGACAGTTTCTCGGATGTAACTGACGCGGGTGTAACTGACGCATGGGTGTAACTGACGCGTGGGTGTAACTGACGTGTGCGCGCAGGGCGACACGTTCGAGGGCGTCAAGAACAACGTGCTCGACATGCTCGGCAGCCTGGCGCAGGACCTCGCGCCGGCGCAGCTGGATGCGCTGTTCGCTCGCTTCCAGGCCAGCAGCGGCGGGCAGGACGCGGCCAAGATCATGGACCTGATGCGCCGCCTGGCAAAGGCCGACACCAAGGCGGGCAGCCTCTCTTGGTTGGAGTGGGAATGTGCTGTTTTCCCGCCCTTTTTTTCGCCCTTTTTGGGGCCCAACCTTGGCATCCGAATCTTTCCCGAACCTTTCCCGCTTCATGGACCTGATGCGCCGCCTGGCAAAGGCCGACACCCAGGCGGGCAGCCTCTCTTGGTTGGATTGGGGATGTGCTGTTTTCCCGCCCTTTAAGGGCCCAACCTTGGCGTCCGAACCTTTCCCGCTTCATGGAACTAATGCGCCGCCTGGCATGTTCTGCGCCGCCCTCTCCCAACGGTCAGACCTTGGTCAACGCCAAAAATCGAATCACCCTTTCCCGCCCTTTTTCGCCCGGACCTTGGCGACCGAATCTTTCCCGCCTCTCCGGTCCAATCCGCCGCCGCCTGGCAGGGACCGTCCCAGGGGCACCCTCGAATCTCGCCACCCCCCAAATCTCGGCCCCTGAACCCTTACCGCCCACCCGCAGGGCGTCATGGCCAAGCGGGTCATCAGCCTGCTGTGGAGCCTGACGATGAACCCCGAGGCGCCGTCCGAGGTCTCCCGCTCGCCGGCCATAACTGACGCGCTGACCGCCTACGCCGAGCGCAAGGGTTTGGTGGACGCGGAAGTTACGTTCGAGTACATGCGCGCCTGCGTGGCCCAGATCCGGCAGGGCAGCTCTGTGCTGGCGGCCATGGCGCTGCTGCAGCGCCTCGCGACTGCAGTGCGCCCCCGCCCCCTCTCTGCGGCCGCAACCTCCTCCTTCAAAAGCACCTATTTTCCCGCCAAAATCGAGACTTGAGATGGCTGAAATCCATTCAAATTTGAGCAGCGCACTTCCCGCCAAGGATGCTGGAGTTCGAATTTCGAGTGGCCCGCGTGCGACCTACTGGCCGTGGGTGCCGGAAACGGCCCGTTCTTGCCAAAGTCATGTGAACGTTCTTGCCAAAGTCATGTGAACGCCCCGCTGCTCGGCTTGCTGCCAGCCAAGTATGCTCCCTTTCCCGCCAAAATTCAAATTCAAAACCTTCAACCATAAACCGACGTTGCCAGAAGCGACCATTCAAGCCGAGAGCCACAAAGCAGGGAGGACCCGTGACCCTCGAGGTCTCTTGTCCCGAGTTGGGGCTTGAGACGAGAACCCTAAGTGGAGCGGCGGCTTGAAGCCAAAACCCTAAGCAGGTCGCCGCCGACGCAGGGCGGGGAGGCCGGGCGGCCGGAGGGCAACGAGGCGCTGCGGCTTTTGGAGAAGGAATTCGGCGTCATAGATGCCGTCCTCACAAGCCTGGAGGTTAGAATCCCACTGTCCAAGCCTGCGCTGGCCCCAGCCGGCCGAAAACGGCCTGACCATCGATCTCCTGATGATACTGAATTACCTCAATTACCTCAAAATTCATTTACGGGGAAACACGCCACCCTAAAAGGGGTTTTGCCGCCACGCAAGCCTGCCTGCGCACCTCCTGCTCCCTAGTGCGCAGCCTCCCCTTCCGGCCGCACCCTCCCTCACGCTTGGCCGGCGCTTGAAAAAAATCGGAGTAAAGCCGAATACGAAAAAAGGGCAAAAAATCTGTCTGCAGGCACACCAAGCGGCGCGGCGCGGTGCCGCAGCGGGCCCGGAGGATGTGCAGCAGCACGAGGGCGCTCTGCAGGAGTATGCCAGCTTCCTGGCCAACGTGCCCTTCTGCTCCCGCCAGCCCATAACCTGGCCGCAGGCCGAGCGGTGCGCCCTCTTCCCTGACCCTGTAGGGTTTCAGGCCGCCGAGCCGCGAGCTGCCTGCGGCGGAGCCGACCCGGAGTGACTGAGGAAGCAGGCCAGAGGTTTTGCCCCGTCTGGGCTGTGCTTTTGCCAGAATTTCGCCAGGAGATAATCTTGCCTTCTCGGAGGTTCCGACAGCAGCAGCAGCAGCATCCTAGACCCTCAAACCGGAATATAGGGTTTTGGCTGCGCTGCTTTTGGTATACCTTATCACGGTCAGAAGCCCTGCAGGCCCTCTTGCCAAGCCCCGCCAAACCCTCCCCGCTCCCTCGATAGGGTTTGCTCCACCAGCGTCTGAGACCCTCCCCCCTGCTGCCGCCCCGCAGCATCTGGACCGCCTTTGTCGGCGCGCCCGCCCGCCCTAACGACCGCTGCCTAGGGTTCCACCTGCTCTACTGCCACGCGGTGCGTGCCAGCCTGGCGCCTGACAGCCTGGCGCGGCTGCTGCGGGAAAAGCTGCCGACTCTCGACCTGGCAGCCCTCGAGCCGCCGCAGGCCGGCCTCTTCTGGCAGCTGTTCGCCAACGTGTTCCGCATGGTGAGAGACCCTGCCAAACCCTAACGCCAGCCTCAAATCCCTCGTATCCCTTACCCTGGATAACCCTAGATTCCCCACCGGCCGCACCGTCCTGTGCGAGCTCTCCTCCGCCCTGCCCTGCTGAACTGCCACAGGAGCGGGATTAATTTATAAAGTGCCGGCTGCATTAGCGCCGCTCTGCGCGGCTGACACCCTGGCATCCAGCCCCAGCGTCAGCGTTTAAACCCCAAACAATGCATTCATATAAGCGGTTTGAATCCTGTATCTTGTGCCTTCAAAACCACTCGGCGGGATTTCTCCGAGCACGAGCCGAGTAGAAGTTGTGCGTCATAAACCCTAATTTTATCGTGTAACAAACCCTTAAAAAGCGGTCATCTGCAGGTTGCGGTGGCCGAGCAGAAGCTGCAGGTGCCGCCGGTGGCTGAGGAGGGCACCCTTCAGCCGCCACTGACCGCTGATCTGGACCTCACAGGCACGGATCTCTCACACATCCAAAATTCAATCTCCTTTAATTCGATTAAAAAGTCCGAATTTATCAAAAGCAGTATTCTGAAGGGATGGGTCGGTATTTGCCACTCGGGAAACCTGGCCAGCTCGCCGGCATGCCGATGCTCGCGATGAGCTGCACCGTTCAGGATGCACATCCGGGACGTCTGGAACCCTACGTCAGACATAGGGTATCTCGTCGACCCTCAGAAACCCTGCATCGCACACGCGAGCCTGCCGCCGACGGCCGACGGCGCCCTCAAATTCGTCGGCAAACCCTCGAAAACCCTTAAGATCATGTAACGTAACGTAACGTGACGCAGGCCTGCCGACGCTGTGGCGTTTGGTCCTGGACTGCGACGAGGGCGCGGCCGCGGTGGCCTCCCAGGCGCAGGCGTACCTAGTCAGCCTCTACACCTGCCTGGCCGAGCCGCTGCAGGCGCAGGCGGCCGCCGTGCGCACGCGCTTCCTCGAGTGCGGCGCCCTCCTGGGGTTTTGAAGGGTATATCCTAGGGTTTAGCTAGGGTTTCTGGTCGGAGGCCCGCCCGGGCTGGCGAGCCGAGCTGCCTCTGCCGGTCGTTTCCGCGAGGCGTTCGCCTCGGACTGTCTCAGCGGCCCCTCAAAGTACCTTTAAACCCCTACTCCCGACCCTAATCATCCCCTCAACACCGCAACACGTATGGGGTTGGAAAGCTCTCATCCTGCCTGCTCGCGGCCCCGCCGCCTTCAGGGTTCAAACCCTAAAAACGCGCGGCGCTGGCGCTGAAACCCTAGCGGGGTCTGCTGCAGGACGTGCCTCGGCGAGCTGCTGCCGGCCGCCCGGCTGCTGACCGGCTGCCGGCTGGAGGCCCCCGCCTGGGTGCCCCCCGCCGGCGGCCTGCCCGGCGCGGACGAAACCCTAAACCCTACAGCTGCCGCCAGACGCGCCGCGCGCTGCCTCGGCCTGCTGCAGGACCTCGTGGCGGCCTGCCAGGCGCGCCCTTGTCGTAGGGTCTCGTAGGGTTTCTCTATCACAGCACCAGGCTGGCTGGTATCCTGCACATGTCTGCCACTTCGGGGTTGCCTGGAGGCGTGGCTGAGCGGCGGCTCTCAGCGGCCATCTGGCTGTGACGACCCTAAACCCTTAGTCTTACCCTACGTAGGGTCGCACGATGCCGGCCCGCCCCGCGCACGCGGCCTGCTTCCAGGGCCCGCCGACGCGCGTCGATGTGCAGGCGAGCCGCAAAACCCCGCAGAAACCCTCAACTGCCCCGCCCGTCTGCCGCCCAGCTTCTGAACCAAACGCCAGGCTGTCGCTCGACCGCGACCCCACAGCTGCCTTTCGAGTCGGGGCAGAAACACCGAATCGTTCCGAATTTCCGCGCAGCGACTCCCCACAAGGCGACTTTCAGCGCCCTGATTTCGAACAGGAGCGCTGCGGCCGGAAAGCCTTCCACTGGCCACTGAACCCTAAACCCTAAGACGCAGGTGAACGGGCGCGGGCCTGGCAAGGTGCGCATTGCCTGCCACGCGCACCAATACGTGGGGCAGCTGCGGGCGGCCGTCGGCGGCCGGCTGGGCGCGCCGCCAGAGTGCGTTCGACTCATCCACTACGGTGCGCCCCCCGCCCCCGCGTCCTGGGGTTTGGTAGGGTTTTCGGCCCGCGAGGCGCGCTGTGCTCTCTTCCCGGCCGCTCCCGTCGGCGGCAGCCTTCGAGCCTCCGTCTCGAGTCCGCGATTTCCAGGGGACCTAGGGTTTTAAAGCCTCTCGACCGGCGTCCGGCTGGCATGTGTTTCCCAGTTTTTTCTTGCGTTGCAACAATCTTCCTCCATAGATCGGCTCTCTTTGAGTTCAGTTCGCAGTTTCAGTTTCTCGGAACGTCAGAGCGCCGCCCGCCGCCTGCACCGGCCGGCACCGCCGCAAGTATGAAACCCTAGTGAGCCCTGCTGAAACCCTATAAAGCCCTACTAAACCCTAGCGATTTGAAAAACGCCCGCGCCTGCCAGGCCGCGAGCTGGCGAACGACGCGCGGCTGCTGCGGGACGAGGCTGTCACGGACGGAGTGACCCTGATGGCGGCCGTTTCGCCGCACGCCAATGCCTACTCGCGGCCGGGCGCCGAGGCCGTGGCCGCCGCGGAGGCCGCCTCGCCCGCCAGCCTGCTCGCGCAGTCGGTGCGCGCCTGCCCTCCTAGGGTCTCAGTAGGGTTCAATGCTGGCGCGTGTTTGGGTCTGTTTAGGGCTGGAACGGGGTCCAGCACCGCTCGGAGAATCGGTGCGTTGCTGCCATACGGACATTTTGGATATGAAGAGGGCTTGAAAACTATTTTTGCGCGTTTCTAGAGCGTGCTAGGGCCGGGACAGGGTTTTCTGCCGCTCGAACGGGGGTCGGCGGATGCCAGGCTGGCAGACAGCGAGGGCTCCGGCGGCGGGAGCCTGCTCTTCCGCGGCCGGGCTTCCCGAGAAACCCTCAGAAACCCTAATCAATACCCCATACCCAAACCCTACCGCCGGCCGCAGCCGTGGCTGTACGACGCGCTGCTGGCGCTGGCCGGCGGCTGCGGGGGGCATCCGCGGGTGGCGGCGGCGGCCGCGCGGCTGCTGGACGCGATGCCGACGGACGCGCGCCTGCTGGCCAGCCTGGCGGAGGCACTCAGCCAGGCTGGCGGCGAGGCGCTGCCGCGGCTCGCGGCTCTGCTGCGGGGCGGCGGGCCGCGGCCGGCGCCGGCGCCGCTGCTCTACAGCTTGCAGGCGCGCGCTTCCGATGGCCACGGAGGGCAGTCTGGAAGCTGCCTTATAGTAGGGTTTAGTGGGGTTTTTTTCTCGGTCCCGCAACACGCCCTGCCGCCTCGAAGACGCGCTCGGCCGCGGCAGTCATGTTTTAGAATCCCCCTTCCCGGCTCGCGCCCCCGCCTCCTGCCGGACCCCCTGCAGCCGCTGGGCGTCGACTCGCGGCTCAGAAAAAACCCTATGAAACCCTGGAGCGAACCTCTCGAAACCCCCCTTCCGCTGCCGCTGCCGCAGGCGCTGGCCTCGGTGCTGTTCCCGGCGGCTGGAGAGGACGCGGGCGCGCAGGAGGCTTTCGTCCGCGCCGGCTGCTTGGCGCCGCTGCTGCAGGCGCTGCGGGCGCTGGACGCCGCCGCGCCCGCCGGTGCGCCGCGCCCTACCTAGGGTCCCGTGACGTCGAACCCGGTTTCACCGGCAGCAGGTTTCGGCAGAGAGCGGCGCTGCTCGTCAGGTTTCTGGTCGTGACGTCGGGGTTTCCGGAACCCGAGCCGCGAGCCCCAGAGCCACGGGCCGACAGAAAAAAACCCTATAGGGTCGGGGCGCTCCCGTGGGGGGCGGGCTGCCGCTCGACAGGCTGTCTCTGCAGGGGCGAGCCGAGGGGTCCGGGCCGCCCGCTCGGAAGCGCTGAAACGGCGCGAAACCCTATTCTGACCCTAAATCCTAGCTTTGTCCGCAGACGTGGACACCGTGCGCGCCCTGCACGGCACCGCGCAGCTATTAGTCATCCGCCTGCAGCCGCTGCTGGCCCGCTCGGAGCCGGCCGACGTGGCGATGGAGGACGCGTCCCAGCCGCCGCGCGTGCGCCCTTCCTAGGGTTTTCTAGGGTTTCTACCACGCTCGGACGCGGGGTCCGACCGCCGCTTCAGGCCGGCCGGAGCGGCGAGGGGTGTAGGGGTTCGGCAGGGTTCGGCTGGGGCGGATGCGCCGGAACCCCGATCCGCAACCCTGCTGAACCCTGGTTATTAGTAAGGTTGCGGCGCGCAGGAGCCGCGCTCGCCGACGGCGGCCGTGACCGTGACGCTGGAGGAGGCGGCGGCCGGCAAGGGCCCCCCGGACACCCTGGCGGAGGTCGCTTTGTTTCACCTCGACACAGCGCTCCAGTCCGGCCGCGGCTGGCGCGAGCCGCAGGCGCGCCCCCCCTCCGTCGCAGACCCTGCAGGGTTCCGATCCAGGGTCCGGTAGGGTCTGGAATCGCAGCGCTCGACATTCTGCTGTCAGGGCTCGAGCCGCAGGCGCGTCTCTTCAATACCCTACAAGGGTCTCATACGTTTCGTACGCGATTCAAGTTCAGGATCATCCAGAAGCCCGGACACGGCGCTGCAGTCAGCAGAAAGGTTTCGGTCTCGGACCTTGTCAGATATTCAGGGTTTTGAATCAAACCGCTCCGACGTTGCACGCCGCTGCGTGGTCGGCCGACCCTGAACCCTACAGGGTCGGTGGAAGCAGACGCACCGGGGGCAGGCGTCCGAACCCCTGCTGGACCCCTTTACAGGGTTTCAGGCCGACTCGGGGGGAGCTGCCCCGGACCTGCGTTTCCCTGAACCCTACATGCCGGCAGGCGATTTAGGGTTTCACCTAGGGTTTTGGGTTTCCTGAACCCTAGATGTTTTCCTGAGCCCTAAAACATGCCGGCAGACGCCCGCCGGCCGGGCGGCGGGGGAGCTGCCGGATGCCGACGCTGCGACGCACCACGAGGCGCTCGCGGGCCTGAAGCAGCTGCTGGAGGCCCAGCCGCGCCTGCTGGCGCTGCTGCTGGCCTCGCCGCGCCACCGTCCGCGTGCGCCCCCCCTCCTTTCCTGCTGCCTTTTCAACAGGCTGTCCTCGCCTTGGCTCCCCCCTCCTTTCCTGCCGCTGCTTTTCTTACAGGCTGTCCCCGCCTTGCCCCCCCCTTCCTGCTGCCTTTTCAACAGGCTGTCCCCGCCTTGCCCCCCCCCTTCCTTTCGTTCCGCTGCTTTTCTCACAGGCTGTCCCCGCCACTGCCTCCTGCGGCGCGCCGCCGCGCACAGCCTTCTCGGCCAACCTGTCAGTCCGAAAGCACTTCGCGAATCGACCGTGGGATCGATGAACGGAGGGGAAGCTTGAGGACGTTTTTCTTTCTCTTGAGGCAGATGAGGCATGAGCTCAGATCCCCCTGCAGCGGGATGACCGGGTTTTCCCACCAGAAACCGCGTCCGGACCGGGCGCCGAAACCCCGAAAAAGCAAGTACCTGGACCCTGAACCCCACAAAAAACCCTACACAAACCCTGCACGGCAGGTCTCGAGGCCGTGCTGCTGGAGGGCCTGCTGTCGGCCGGGCACGAGGGCGTGCGGGCGGCGACGCTGCGGTTCGGAGAGCGGCTGGCGCAGCTTGGCGGCGGCGGCGAGGGGCATTCGGCGCTGCTGGCGCTGCTGCGGGACCTGCGGCCCGCCGACGCGGCGCCCGGCCACTGCGCGGACTATTACCGGCTGCTGGCCGAGCTCGTGCGCGGGATCCCCGGCACGCCGCAGCAGGCGCGCGGCCCACACCGCGGAACCCCCCTGCAGGGCGTCGGGGGTTTTTGGAAATGGCGTTTGTGCCGAGATTCCCCGGGAGAATCGCAGGCTGGCGAGGCGCGGCCAGAGCCGTGCGCTGGCGGGCCGAGTTTTGCCGGCTGGGGTTTTGCCGATCATCTGGGAGCGACCGCGCGCGTTTCGCCGCCGGCAGCAAAATGACGAGCCGAGTTTTGCCGGGAACCGCTCTGCCTGCCGGGCCATCTGCCGCCGGTTTTCCGCCGGCTGAGCTGTCGGCACCGATTCGCCTGCGAACCAGGGCAGCCGCACCCTCGAAGCCTGCCTAAACCCTAACCCAGAGAGAGGGCTGCACCACCACGTAACCCAACCCGGCTGGAACCCCTCGCTTTCCCACGTCAGGGTTTCAGGCAGGCTCACTGCGACGTGGAACACACCCTGAAAGGCGTTCTGAGTGGGCGCGGGAGAGGCGACCCGCTGGAACCCCAATCACTAGGGTCGGCTGACATCCCGCCAACCCGCATGTGTCGGGAGATTGCGAACCCTGAAACCCTAAATCTGTCGTTCGCAGGTGCGCCAGCAGGAGCTCGAGCTCGCTGGCGGCCTGCTGGACGAGCTGGTGGCGGGCCTGCCGGGCGCGCCGGCCGCTACAGAGGAGGACGCCAGGCTGGAGGGGCGCCTAAACCTGCTGGCGGCGCTCGTGGCCGTGCTGGACCGGCGGCAGGCGGGCGCTCCGGGCTCGGGCGACCTCGTGCGCCGCCTGCTGACAGGTGCGGCTTCTGGGCCTCAAACCCTGGTCGAATCAGGAAAACCCTAGGCAAAACCCTACTTGTGATATGCGATGAGGTCTGTCTGGGGCCTGGGGTGACCTCGTGCGCCGCCTGCTGACCAGTGCGGCTGCCCGTCCTCAAACCCTGGTCGAATCGGGAGATACCCTAGGCAAAACCCTACTTGTGGCGCATTCTGAGGACTGTCCCGGGCTCCTCGTGCGACGCTTGCTTGACTCTGCTTCTAAACCCTCACGGAAACCCTAAGTGCGGTCTCGACCGCAGCAGGGCTGGGCTGGCACGCGGGCAGGCATTCGGCATGTTCTCGCGGGTTTTCCCTGGTGGCAAAAACCCCTAAACCCTGAAACCATCAACCCTAACTCACGAGACACGCCCCCCATTTGCAGAGTTCCTCTTCCCGGAGTCCTGCTTCCTGGCCGGGCTGGCCGGCGGCAGGCGCGTGCTGGACGCCCCTCCTGCCCAAGTCGCGGCCGCTCTGCGGCCCCGCTGCGCCACCAAAGCCTCCCGCCAGGCGCGCCCCAATGCCCAGGCTGTCGCTGCCAGAATGCCAGGCTGTTGCTGCCAGGCTGCCAGGCTGTGGGGCGGCACGCGAAACGCAGCGCTGGATGGGGGCAGGGGCGCAGCAAGGAGGGATGGCGCTTAGGGTTCCTTAACCACAGCTTAGGGTTCCTGTTCCCCGAACGCACCGCCGCTCCTGAAGACAAAGACTCGCGCCTCGCACGAAGAAACTGCCGCTTTCAGCCGGAAACTGCTGTTCCCGCCGAAATTCGAATCGGGCTCATCCTTGGCGGCTCCCAGACAGGGCCGCGTGCCGGCCGATTGCCAGATACCCTAGAACAAGAAAGCCTAAACCCTCAATTCCGGGGCCTGCAGGCCGCGCTGGCGCTGCTGCATGACCTGATGGCTCACCACGCCGGCAGCCAGCGGCTGGGCATGGAGCTGATCCAGTGCATGCACCTGTCGGGCGATGTGATCAGGGACGACCGCGGCGACTACGCGCCCAAGGCGCGCCAGAGGTGCGCGGACCCTGCCAATTTAGGGTTTGAATGAGGGTCTTGGCGTGCGAGGGACTCTTCGCGGTTTCGGCGCGGCAGAGCCTCTTGGCCGCCGCCCGGCCCGACGATCGCGCTCCCGTGAGGAGCCGGAGGCTCGCAGACCCTCTAGGGTTTAATCCTCTAGGGTTTAAACACCAAATAAACGTTAGGGTCACGGGCCTGACAGTCGCCAACATCCTCTGCTCATTGCCGCCGCGTTCATCCCACGCACCTGAGCTTTCCCCCTCCCAGCCTTCCCTCGGCAGACGCACGTACCCTAGCCTGAAACCCTAAACCCTGCGTAACGCAGGCGCCCGGGCGGTTTCGTCGGTCTGCGCAATGCCGGCGCGACCTGCTACATGAACTCGGTCTTCCAGCAGCTCTTCATGCAGCCGAGCATCCGGCGCCTGCTGCTGGCCGCGCCCGAACCGCCGCCGGCCGAACGCGCAGATTCGGTCTTCTACCAGCTGCAGGCGCGGCCGCCCGCCCCGCTGGGGTTGTTTAGGGTTTTAAAGACCCTGGCAAGCAGCCGTGCCGGCCCGCATCCGCTGTCAGTCGCGCCGCCACGAGAAGATGGGTGGAGACCGAGCGTTCACGTGCACGCTCTAGGGTTTTCCTAGGGCACAGCAGCTTCCTGACAGCTCCCCTGCGAATTTGACGCTGCATGCGACAAGCGCGCCCGTCCGCTGTCACATGATGCGCTTTGTCCGATGCCCTGAAACCCTAACACGGCCCTATTTATCCGCAGTGCGTGTTCGCCAACCTGGCGCTGAGCGCGCGCGAGGCGCACAAGCCGGTCGGCTTCTGGCGAGCCTTCAAGGATTACGACGGGGAGCCGATCAACGTGCGCGAGCACCAGGACGCCTACGAGTTCTTCACCCGCCTGCAGGCGCGCGACCCTATAGGGTTTCTCAAGGGTTTCTAGGGTCCCAAGGTTCGGGGAACTCGCGAGACGGAGCACCAGGACGCCTGCGAGTTCTTCACCCGCCTTTTAGGCGCGTGGCCCTATAGGGTTTCTCAAGGGTAGTTGGGGCTTCAAGGGTATGTAGGGTCTAGGATGAAGGGCAAAGAACAAGACGGAGCACCAGGCCGCCTACGAGTTCTTCTCCCGATGTTGGTGTATGCCTGCCGCCCTGTAGGGTTTCGATCCTAGGGTCACCAGGCTGATGCGCGATTGCCCAGGCGCCAAAGCTTGGTGGTCAGATCGGATCTGACCGAATGACAGGCTGAGAACCCCCGCAGGGCCCTGTTCGAGGGATTTCAGGGTTTGCGATCCGTAAGTAGGGCTCCAGCTTTGTTCTTCCTGTATCTTCACTTCCTGCTGGAGTGTGGGGCAGGATTCAGAACAGGAAAGCCAGCGTGAAACCAGGCCGGGAGGTATGGGACACAGCCTGTGCAATTTCCCTCCATTTGAAACGAGCCACTGTGCCAGGTATCAAGCAGCGCCGTGCATTCGCCTGGACCCGGCCTCAAACCCTTCAAAAACCCTAGCCTCCGCCCCCGACTGCCTGGCATTGTTTCCGCCGCAGGACTGCGTGGACCAGCACATGCGGGACGCGCGGCTGCGGCCGGCCATGCAGGCGGTTATGGGCGGGAAATTCGCGCAGCAGATCATCTGCCGCTCGGTGCCGCACCGCTCGGAGAAGGAGGAGGACTTTTACCAGGTTTGGAATCTCCTGCTGGCTGCTGCCAGGCTGGCAGGACGCAGCAACTCTGCTGCTTGGGGCCGGCCCCGGGCGGCACCGAAAGGCGGAGGGGAGGGGGTTGGAAAGGAAGCCACCAGTTGCCTGTGTAGGCTGGTGGTGCTGCTGGCAATTTCGACTGGTGATGACAGCCTGGAGTGGTGGCAAGCGAAAGGAACCAGCGGTTGAATCGATTTTTTCCGGTTTTTCTTCCCCAGCAGAGTTTCCCCCCCCTCGAAGGCAGAACCCCCGCATACCTCAGCAGACAAGCCGAGCCAGCCAGGGACGACGATGCCGGCGGCCCTTTCCCGCCACGGGGCAGGGAGCTGGTGTGGCCGCTGAACCCTACACCCTCGAATCGGCAGCACTGAACCCTAAACCCTCGGATCGGCAGGTCAGCCTGGACGTCCGCGGCAAGCGCACGCTGCAGGAGTCGCTTGATTTCTACACGCAGGGCGAGCTGATGGAGGGCGACAACCAGTACCTCTGCGAGGAGCTCGGCCGCAAGGCGCGCGCCTCCCGCCTCTGCTGCGGACTTCCTCTCCAGCTGCGGTCGATGGGCGGTGGGGTATTGCGCCGAAGCTGACTCATTCAATGGGGAAAAGTGCGCTCGAGATTCCGCTGAAATGTAATTTTGCCGGGCGCGCCTCGCCTCCTCCAGGCGCGGCATCGACAGGCTGTTCCCGGTAGGACGTCACTTTAGGGTTTTCATGCGCCGTACCTGGGGCTCCGGCGGCTGTCCGCCGCACGGTGGACCCTCGACCAACAAAACCCTACGCATAGGGCCTGGGGGCACCTCGCCGGAAATCGGTGGGGATCCTGGTGCAAAGGATCCCGCGAGCCGCTGCGCATGCACCACATCCCGCGCGCATTGCCACGCTAAAACCCTAAACCCAAAAGCTGAGCCTAACCTTAAAGCAAAAAACCCTAAAATGCAGGTCGACGCGGTCAAGCGCAACTGCATCAAGGCGCTGCCCCACATGCTGGTCATCCACCTGAAGAGGTTCGAGTACGACTACGAGACGATGAACCGCTGGAAGATCAAGGACCGGTGCGGAATTTCGAAATTTGAATTTAGAACGCCCTCCCGCCCTTTCGCTTCCCGCTCCCCGGAACCTTGGCCGCCGCGAGCCGCGCCTGGCTTCGTTCGACTTGTATCAGGGGTGTGGTTTTAGAGTTTCCTTAAAACCCTAAACACCAAAACCCAAGGGAAAGAGCTGTTTGCATGTGCCAGGTTGGCAGCAAGGGCGCCTAATCCTGTCGCAGGTCTCCCCCTCCCGGCCAGCATTTAAAGGGCCGCATGTGCTTTTCACAAGCAAATTGAGAGCTGGGCTCGGAGACCGTCCGCTGAAAACCTAGTAGGGCTCACAAAATGCGGCGCCACCCTGGCAGGTTCGAATTCCCCCAGGAGCTGGACATGTACCCCTACACGGTGGCCGGCCTGGAGGAGCGGGAGGCCGCGTACGGCGACGCGCCGATGGCTTTAGGGTTTAGCGGCCAGGGGCAGTACCTGTACAGGCTGGCGGGCATCGTGGTGCACAGCGGCACCGCCTTTGCCGGCCACTACTACAGCTACATCAAGGCGCGCCCTTTCTTCCCCCTCAAACCCTATCCTGCCCTGACCCTCGTGCACGCCGGCGTCACGTTTCAAAGTGCTTCAGAAGAAAAACCCTTTCGGGATGTGTTTATGAGGATTACTCGGGGAGACCACGCACCTGCCGCTCGTGCTGAACCCTAAACCCTGAGTCGCTCGCCGGCCAGGCTGTCGCTTGCGGCGGCACCAACTCGCTCGTCCCGCGACCTGTACCTGAAACCCCAGTACATGAAACCCTAATACGCAAAATCCCACTAGCGACACCCTATCACGTCCCGCAGGTGCGGGCAGAGGCCGGGCAGCCGGCCGGCAGCGCGGGCTCCTGGTTCTGCTTCGACGACAATTCGGTGGAGCCGTGGGACATCGCCAGGCTGGACGCGGACTGCTTCGGCGGCAAGCAGGCGCTCGAGCTGGCCGAGCCGCTGGCGCAGGGGCAGAAGGCCCGCCCCCCTGGCCCTGACACAACCCATATACTGAACCCTAAACCCTGGAAAACTAGCCCCTGCCCGGAGCAGCCGCTGCTGGAGAGAGCCGTCTGAGGGCTGGGTGGCGCCGCCTGCTGGCCTTACATTGAGCCCTCAGCCCTAAAATCCCCCAAAACGCAGCCAGCTGGCATGCAAGGGCGCTGCTGCCGCCAGGGCCTGCGGGCGCTGCTGCCCTCGCCAGCCAGATGGTTCAGTCGAAGGGCCCTTGCCGGGGCAGGCGCCGGAGCGATGGTGTCCGCGGCAGCGTTCGATGCTTAACAACCCTAACAAACCCTGCTGCAGGAATTCGACCGCCCCAACAGCGCCTACATGCTCTTTTACGAGCGGTGCGAGGCGCTCGAGCCGGTCGCGCTGCCGGAGCCGAGCGCCGCGCCGGCAGTTACGGACGCGGCAGCGCTTACGGACATGGCGGCGGTTACGGACGAGGCGGCCGTTGCCCCGATGGCGACCTCCTCCCCTTCCGCGGAGGCGGCGGCGGTGCCGGCCGCGGCTGAGGTGCCCTTGCCGCCGCTCCCTTGAACAGCCTGGCGCCTGCATGTGTCGCTTAGGGTTTAGGGTCTCGTTGTCGTTGCACCCCCCGGCGCACAGAAGCGGGACGGCGCAGCCGCCGCCTGCTGTCGCGGTCGCATCGTCTAGGGTTTCTGTTCCTAGGGTCAGATCCAGAGGCCCCAGACTGCCGCCGCCTGCCCTGTGGGGCGTCCAGGGTTTTGGTGCCAGGCTTTCGAGTCCAGAGCCGCTGCTGCCGGGCGCGTGGGCGCCTTTAGCCCTGAACCCTAGCCTTGAACCCTACTCCTGAACCCTAAACCCTAACTCGACGCGCGGCAGGCGCCGGGCCTGAGCCCCGGAGAGGACGGGAGCGGCCTGGCGACGGTGCCGGTGCCTGACGTCAGCCGCTCGGTGCCCAGCCTGTACGAGGAGATTCTGGAGAGCAACCTGAGACGTGCGCCCCTTTTTCCCCTTTTCCCTTTAGGATTTTCACTTCCGAGGCCCCCCTCTGTTCCCCCTCTTTCCGCTTCCAAGACCCCTTTTTCCCGCTGTTTTGACTACCAAGGCCCCATCTGTTCCCCCTCTTTTCGATTCCAAGGCCTTTCCCTCTCCAACCTCCTTCCTTCCCCTCCAAGGGCCCCCCTTTCCCCCCTCTTTCGACTTCCAAGGCCCCGTCTGTTCCCCTCATTTCACTTCCAAGGCCCCTGCCCCCTGCCTGTTGGGACGGGAAGGAGCGGAGGGGGTCGGCGGGAGCGAAAGCGCGGCGCTGCTAGCCTCGCTCCGGTTGCGACACCCTGGGCTGATGACGATGAACCCTAAACTGGGGTTCAACGAAAAGCAGCGTCGCAGAAGGATACCGAGGAGAGGGACGAGACAAGGTGGATTTCGGGTTTCGGGAATAGGGTTTTGGAGCGGAACGCAGTGAGGCGACTCCACCCTGGGCTCCAGCGCGAAGCTGAACGACTCTCCGAGACTCGAATTCGATTTGAAGAAGAGACGAACATTGATGCGGCTTTCGAGTGCCCCGCTGAGCTGTCAAAACCCCGGAAACCCTGCTGAGCCGCCAGGCGACACCACACTGCGCCGGCGCTGCCCCACAAAGATTCGACCGATTCAGGCGACAAGGTTCCCAGCGGCCAGATTCCAGGCGACGGCTGTCTGCCTCGAACCCTACACATACCCTAAACCCTAAGCATGCCCCCTGGACCCGCAGTCGCGCAGGAGCTGCGGCTGCTGGACCGCGACTATTTCGCGTTTCTGCTGCGGGTCGCCAGCCACGCGGCCGAGGAGCCGCTGGCGCCGCCCAGCCGCATGCGCCGCACCGAGCCAAGCCCCTCGAGCGGCGGCAGCTCGGGGCCGGCCGGCAGCCGCGAGGCCAGCCCCGTCAGCAGCCGCAGAGAGGCCGACACGGACGCGGCGGCCGAGCGGCTCGCCAACCTGGCGGGGCAGTTCCTGCTGCGGGCGCGACCCTCCCCCCCGCTGCCGCGCCCCTAGGGTCTGATTAGGGTCTGATTAGGGTTTCTGCGCCGTGCCGAAACCGTGATGCGTGGGGGGGGGGCTGGTCCGGCGGCCTCTCGGAACCCTCCGGAACCCTGGAAAAAACCCTAACGCCTTTGCCGGGGTTGTGCAGGTGTTCCTGCGCGCGAGCGCGCTGCTGCGCGAGGACCAGGAGGCGTGGGGCCGCCTGCTGGCGGGGCTGGCCGGCGCCAGCGCGGCCGCCAACCGCTGGCTGCTGGCGCTGCTGTACGCCGATCCGGCGGCGATGCTCCCGGGGGGGGCCGGCGTCGCGGCGGCGGCCTCCGACGCCAACGAGCTCCTCGAAAACTTCCTCATCTGGTGCCACCAGGCGAGTCGCCGCGTCTCCGAGAGGCCCTGAAACCCTACCAAACCCTACCAAACCTCCCGGCGCCGGCTGGCAGGGCGCCCCTCCGAGGCCGCCGCCGCCGCCACTTCGAGCTCCAAGACCCCTCGCCGCTCCTGACCATAATGACCCTGAAGACACTCTAAACCCTAAAGGCCGCTCCTGACCCTAAAGACCCTAAAACCACTATAAACCCTAAAGACCCTAAAACGCGCCGCAGGAGGACGTCAGCGAGCTCGTCGGGCGGCTGGCGGGCGGCTGGCTTCGCAACGCGCTCGAGCGCGACGGCGGCGCTGTCACCCGCCAGGCTGTCCTGGGGCGCCAGCTGGAGCCCGGCTCCTCCGCATGGGCGGTGCACCAGACGCTGGCCGCGGCCGCCCGCACCGCCTCGCAGGGCGAGCTGCTGCGGCAGCCGTGCGCGCCGCGCGAGCTCCTGTCGCTGCTCAAGGCGCGCGCTCTGAACCCTTCCTGGAAACCCTAGGGTTCAGGGCACAACCCCTACGTCCGCACCCGTTTCGAGGGGTTTCGTGGGACCCCGCGTGACCCTAGGGCAAAGCCCGAGCGGGGCGAGCTGCAGCGGCGGCCGTGAGCGCAGAGTTCCTGACGCTGTTCGAGGCAAACCCTAAACCTTCCTCCGTCGTTCTTAGGGTTTCGGAAAGCCTACATGGCCCTGGGGAAAGCCCGAGCGGGGCGAGCCGCTGCTCGGGGCGCGGCGCGCTCCGAACCCCGGCCCTTCCCGGGCGGGGTTGTCTAGGGTATTAGGGACCCTGCGGGACCCTACTGCTGTCAGCACCTCGTCAGTCATGCTTGAGTTTTTTCAACGTTTTCGGGGCGGCGCCGGGATCTCTCCGGGGAGGCCGAAGGCCGGCTGCCCGACTGACGGATGACTAATCAGGCCCGCAGACTGATTACTAATCACTGCGCAGGAGTACGCGCTGCTGGGCTGGGCGCCGCGCGAGCATCTGCACGCCCTAGGGTTTCAGCGCCACCTGCTGCTCTGCGTGGACACCTGGGAGCGAGGCATGCAGCTGGAGCTGATCGCGGCCATAGAGGTCGTCTCGCTGCTGGCCCGCAGGTGCAGGGCCCTTCTGAACCCTGCCAAAACCCTGATCCCGCAGACCCTCGTTTGCCCCCGAAGCGGCGGGGCGGCCTCGGTCTGCGCGCCCGGCGCTCCCTCTGCAAACCCTAAATGGCCCTAAATCCAACGCCCCGGCTTGCCTCGGTCCGGCCTGCCCTCAGGAAGACTCGCGAGTTCCGAGGACCAAATCGTCCGCAACTTCTCCCCCGTCCAGAAATCGGGCTGTCTGCGGGATCCTGACCCTGTAAAACCCTGCGGCCTGAAACCCTGTGAGACCCTAATGTAAACCTGTCGCGGCCCGCAGCACGGACTTCAGTGCGCTGCTGGGCGCGCCGGCGCCGGCCCGCCGCAGCCCGGCGGCCCTGCCAGACCCTAGCCCCGCGCGCGGCCGGCGGGATCTGCTCGAGGCTCTCACCAACGGGACCTGCCTCTCGGTGCTGGTCTGGCAGCATGCGCTGCTGACGTCGCCGGTGCGCGCCCCTCCTCTTAGGGTTAGGGTTTAGGGTTCTCCGAACCCTCTTCGCCAACCCGACCCCGAGCGGCCCGTACACTGTAGGGTTTTGCTAGGGTTTGAAATCGTCGTGACGACCCTAGGAGGGTTTCAGGGCAGCGCTGACTCGCACGCGATCCCGTCCGCCCCGCAGCTGGTGCAGGCGCTGCTGGAGTACCTGCAGTGGTGCAACCAGGCTGTCACCGTCGAGTGGCTCGGCAAGATGCCGAGCATCGTGCGCCGCCTGACGGCCGAGCAGCTGCGGGAACACTCCAAGGCGCGCTCTCCCCCCTCTTCTGCTGGCAGTTTTTTGTTTTAGGGTTTAGGGTTCACCCTAAAACCTAGAACACCCTGAAACACACAGCCCGGCAGGCAGTCGCCGCCCTCGGCCGCCAACGGACGCTGCGACTCGCAGACGATCGGGCGTCAGGGTTTCACTCAAACCCTAAACTCAAACCCTAAACCCCCAGAAACCTCGAAAGGCCCCGCGTCCGCTGCCGGCAGGCGCTGGCTCGGCTGGTGGCGGTGGGAGACCACTGGCTTTCGGAGCGCGTGCGGGTCGCGCTGGTGGAGCCGCCGCCGCCGGCGCGGGAGGCCGGTCTGCTGCAAATGGTGGTCGAGCCGACTGGGCCCGGGGCGGCGCCGCCGGCCAAGCGGCTGCAGCTGCTCAGGCTGGTGCTGACGCTCGCGAGGGCGGCTCCGCAGGCGCGCGCCCCCCGCCGGCCGGGGTGCGGCAACCGCCGTAGGGTCTGGCGTAGGGCTCGCGAAGAGGGCGTAGGGTCGCGCCGGGGCTCGCGAAGCTGCCAGCCCCGGATCGGGCATCAGGGCAGCTCGGAGCGGGGGCCGCGCGGCCTGCTGGTGTAGGGTTTCTGTAGGGTTTCTGTAGGGTCTGGGTCCATTTGGGGGGTTGAAAAACGCAGGTTGACATGCCCGCAGGCGTACGCTGCGCTGCGCGGCCTGCGGGCGTGGGCCGCGGCCGCCGACTGGCTGGAGCAGGCGCGGGGCTACTCGCTGGCGGGGGACGCGGAGGCGGCGGGTGTGGAGGCGTCGCTGGCCGATTGGCTGGCCAGGGGGCGCCCCGCCGAGCCCGCGGCACGCCCCACTCACCCCCTTTCGCTCGTCAAACGGTCCCTGCTGCGCGGGCTTTGTCATGAGGGCGTGAATCGTTTAGGGTTTTTGCGGCGAGCGTTAGGGTTCGTCGTGACTCGCGCCGGTCGCACCGCGCGCAGGCGGAAGTGGCGGAAGAAGAGGAAGGGGAGGGGGAGCCTGCGGCGGCGGCGGCGGCTGCTGTGGCGTTCGAGCCAGGCTGGCCGGGCGGCGGCGGCGGCCCGCCAGCCTCGCCGGCCGGCTCGCAGGCGCGGCCGGGCACCCCCGCCTCGGACGCGGACGCCCCCGAGCCGAGCCTCTGACCGCTCGGCGCCTCGGGGATTCTAAAACCCTGAGCTGGCGCAAACCCTGATTTGGCGGCCGACCGGGCAGCCGCGCCCAGTTTTGCAGCTGCTGGCCGTCCCTCTCCCGGGCTCGCTCTGTTTGTTCTGGTTCGCAACAGTTAGTGTAACTCCCCCTCCCGGCCAGGCTGGCCGGGCGTTAGGAAACCCTACTGGCGCAGTGCGTGACTCGGCTTTGCTGCCGGGGCCCTGCAGCGGCTCTGCCCCCGGAGCGACTTTTGGGCGCCGGGAGCAAACGGCCCCGCCGGCCCTGCCCGCCCGCACCTGGCCCCAAACCCAAACCCTGCGCAGCCCTGCGCGGCGCGCATGTAACGGTAGCTGAACTGTCACACGCGTGCGACCCTGCCGGCTGCAGCAGCCAGGCGCGCGGAAAAGCCAGGCTGGCCGCAGTCAGGCGAGTCAGGCACTGAGAAACAGCATTCCTTGGTGTGGGTGGGAGGAGGTGGCTTGGAAGAGCCTGGGGCCTGCAACTGAGCTGTGGGGCCGCCGCCGGCCGCGTGCGGCGTGGCGCCCTGCTGGAGAAGAGGATTTACATGCCAAGGGCCCACCGAGGATGGGCGTGAACTCGGCGCACTCAAAGTTGACCTCATCTAGACGCCGCAGTGCTTGCGCGAGCAAGACGTCGCGCAAGACCAGGTCAGCACCTGTCAGGCTGGGGCTGTAGCGCGTCGATACTTCTGCAGCATCGCAGACCGCAATTATGAATTGTGCGCATGGCTAGAAGTCGAAAGGCGGGGGAGATCTCGATGGAATGTATATACACGCGGTGCGACTCGCGCGCAGCATTATGACGATCGGCTGACCGGGCAGAAAAACCAGTGCATTCTACTGTAAGTACATGCATCTATCGCGTATTCATGCGGGCTGCGGCGCGACGAGGCCGTCTCGAAAGTTGGGGAGCGGAAAAGTTTGCGAGCTCGACGCAAGCCGAGAGCGTCCTTCGAAATATCATTATGAAAGCTCATCTGATAATCTGTCCTCTGCTGATCTCGTAAACGACGGCAGCGCGACGCAGTCGGTACTTCGCGCATAGCTCCGATCAAGTGCCCCGTGAGGCCTGGATGCCCGCCGACTGCTGGCGTCTAAATCGGACATGAGTGAGACACTGTCAGATACGTAGCTGGCCGGCTGTCATATAGAAAATGACGCCCCACTTCCACGAGGGTCGGACTGATTATGAGAACTCCCCTTCAGCGTCTACCTATGCAATACCAAACCCACGCTCAGCGGCTATGCAATGCCAAACCCACGCCAGCGCGGACTGCAAAGCTTGGGCCCCTTGACGCTTGCATCATGTGACCGCTGGTCGGGGGGCAAGCACAAAGCAAGCATGAGGGGATGTCTCGGCTGGACGATGGCTGCTTGCCCGGCGGCAGCGCGACTGCCGCAGAAGCAGCTTCCATGAAAGTTTCTGCTCTGGACACGCGTGCGAAGCTGTTCTGTTGCGAGGAACGGAGCACCAAGATGCCTGCATCGCATGCACCACAGAATGCTGCAGCACACACAGCATCCCAAAGAGAGAGAATGATAGAGAGAGAGACTCCCTTGCGCACCCGATCGTCTGTTTTCATCAAGTGAGGATTTGGAGGCGGTGGGCGTTGGGGGCCACTCTATCCGGCTTGGGTGATGCGCGCCAGATCTGGCCCATTTACCGGGCCCGCCTGAGGGGGAAGCAACGCACTCCCAGCCTCCCACCCTCAACCGCATAGCAACGGCTGGGCTAAGCCGGCCAGCCTCGTGTGCGGTTCCGGGGCCGCTACGGAAGTCCACCCCGCCCGCGCTGCGACGCCAAACTTGCGTAGGAGTGGGCGGGGACGGACGCAAGGGCAGTAGGCCTGGCATAGCGGCGGCGCGGGCGCTGGGCCCGGCGCGCAGCCCGCGTGCCGGGGTTTCGGCGGCATGGCCTCCGCGCAGGCCGTAAACCAGCAGATCGACGGGCTGCTGTACCAGCTTGGCCAGGAGGGTCTGCTGAACGAGCAGTTCCAGCAGCTCATGCAGCTGCAGGACGACTCCAACCCGTCCTTCATCAAGGTGGGGCACTTTTCTCCCAGCACATGCTCTGGGTCCCGAGGCGCCGGAACGGCCGCTGCGGCGCTGGCTGCCCGCGGCAGGCCCGGATGCTGAGCGGCCGGTCGGCGGCGCTGAGCAGGAGGTGGTGGAGCTGTACTTCCAGGACTCGGCGTCCAAGCTGGAGCGCCTGGCGGCCACCATTGCCGAGTCGCCGCCCAACTTTGCCGAGATTGACGCGCTGGTGCACCAGTTCAAGGGCAGCTCCGCCAGCTTTGGCGCGCAGTCCATCGCGCAGCTGTGCGTGCAGGTGCGGCTCCCAGGGCCTCGCCCTGGGAAGGCTGCGCTGCCCTGCCCTGGGGGTGCGGGCATCGAGCGCGCTGCCGGCGGCCGCAGATGCGGGAGGCCGGGCAGCAGCGGGACCAGGCGGCCTGCCGCGCGCTGCTGGAGCAGATCCGGGCCAACTATGCGCTGCTGCAGAGCAAGCTGGAGGTGTTCATGCGCCTGGAGCAGCAGCGCCAGCAGCTGGGCGGCTGAGCGCCCGCCGCGGGCCGCGCCGCCGCGAATTTGTCGCTGCCGCGCGGCCCCCGCGCTCGCCCTCCGGTTGTGTCCTTCCTGCATGCCGCCGGCGCGGCGCCAGGGCTGCAGCCGCCCGCGGCCGGCAGCCCTGGCGCGCGCCGCCCCCGTCACTGCTGCTCTCCTGACCCCCGGCCGCCGCGGCTGAGCTGCGGCGGCGCGAATGACTGCGCACTTTCGCAGACTGCTCCCCCCGACTGTGTGAAGTGCCTCACAGGGCCGGCCGGCAGGCGCCGCCCCGCTCCGCACCCGCAGGCAAAGCAGGCAGGCAGGCGGGGGCAGCGCGGCGGCGACGACCAGGCAGCGCCTGCAGCGCGGCCATGCTCTCTCAGCGGTCTGCGGCCGGCTCTGCGCTCGCCAAGGGGGCTTGCAGTGAGAGAGCAGCCGCTCGCCTTGCTGCGGGCTTCCCCTGCCGCATGCATGCCGCCGGCGGAGCGCCTCACTCCTCCTCCAGCAGGCAGTCGGCCAGCCGCGCCCGCATCTGCTCCCTCGACAGCGCCGCGCCCCGGCCCAGCAGCAGCGGCGGCGCCAGGCGCTGGAAGCGGGCCGCCGCCTCCGCCGCCGCGCCGCCGGCGTCGCCGCCGCTGGCCGACAGGCCGAAGAGCTGCTGGCGGCAGGCGCGGCAGCAGGCGTCCAGCAGCGGCTGCGACCGCGGCTGCTGCTCCTGCTGACCGGGCGGGGCTGCTCAGCGGGGCTGCCGCGAGCAGAGCCGGGGCGGCGGGCTCGGCTGGGGAGCGCGCCTGCGGGGTCGGCTCCAGGGGCGCGCAGCAGACGGGGCACAGCGGCAGGCCTGCGTCCCGCCCGCCGGCCAGCCCCTCGCGCGTGTTCCACCCAAACGGCTGCGCAGGCGGCAGCGCCTCAGCCGACCGGCGGGGTACCAGGGGAGGGTGAGGGGGGCCGGGGAGGCGCGCGCCCGCAGCTTGCCGGCGGTGGCCAGGATGGTGGCAGGCGCGGAGGGCGTGCCCGCCTGCAGGCCCGCCACAAAGCGCTCGGCCAGGCCGTTGATGGAGGCCTGGCGCGCGCCGCCGGGCGGCAGCGGCGGCGGCACCGTGGGCAGGCGGGCGAGGTGTGCCGCGAGGGCCAGGTCTTTGGCCGCGAGCTCGCGCGCGGGGCTGATCCAGGCGGGCGCGCCCGGGCCGTGCCTGTCGCATCAGTCGCAGTCAGCGGCTGCAGCAGCCAGGCCACGCTCTGAGTGGCGACACACTGGGGCTCTGCGGAAGACGAGGTCATCGATATATGGGTGCCGGTGAGTCCTCCATTCCATAGAGCTTTTCGGGGCGACAGCGGCTTTGTCCACTTTGTTCCCTGCGCGGGCAGGGGGGGGGCGTGCCTGGCGTCCAGGAAGTGCAGGCTGGCGGGCAGCGCGTGGCCGGCGCCCTTGGCGGCGCTGGCGACCGCGCGCGCGGCCAGGCGGTCGCAGCAGTCGCCCTTTGCCAGGTGGCGCACGCCCCGCCGCGCCGCCTCGGCCAGCAGCAGCGCCTCGCGCAGCGAGCGCACGAGGTCCTCGCGCCCGGTCGCGTCCGGCACCGCCTGCAGCTTGCGGGCTCAGAGCAGCTCTGGGCGGGCGCCTGGCTCGGGGGCGGGCAGACCCTCGCCCTCGCCTGTATGAGTTCCAGCAGCTGCGCGCGGCGGGCGTCCCGCGGCGCGGCCGGCTCCGGGGCGCCCGGCGTCAGGTACACGTCCTCCAGCGGCAGGCAGACAAAGGCGCCGGGCGGCACGCAGCCCCGCACGCTCTCCCGCACCGCCGCCGCGTGCGCGTCCGAGGCGGCCGCCGGCCAGCCGACGGCGGCGCCCTCCTCGACGTGCGCGACCAGCAGCTCAAAGGCGATCTTGCTGCGGCTGGGCCGGGAGGCGTCGGGCGACTGCACGGCCCGCACGAACTCGAGCAGCGCGCGCGAGCAGTGGCCTGCGGCCGCCGGGCGGGCCTCGGCGGCGGCCGACGGCGGCGGGCGGGGCCGGTGTTGGAGCGGAGAGTGGGGGAGGCGTGCCGCCGGAGAGGCAGAGCATGACGCGGTCGCCGGCGGCCACGCCCACCTTGAGCCGCAGCGCGCTCCGCACCTTGGCCAGCGACACCTCGTGCGCGCAAGCGGCGCACAGCGGGTCGCGGTGGCGCACGGCGACCTGCGTGTTATCCAGGAACATGATCGAGCATCGTGTCTTTGGGTCCAATCACTCTCTCGATGGTCGAGTGGCCTCACCACTGCCGACGCCTTCCTACACCGCATGCACCTCGGTCGCCTGCCGCCATTCCTGTGCTGCTGCTGCTGTTCGGCTTTGCAGCCCGCGCCGCAGCCTTCACCAGAGCACTCCGGCATCGCGGAACACGCAAACGGTGGCTTGCATTCTGCAGCATCAGCGCTGGGAAGGGTTTTGGTGCGTAAAGACTTCGTCAGCGAAATCGAGCCAAACCTCTCCTCGCGCCCAGCGCTTAGCACGCCAAGAGGCGGACTCCGCACAGAAGACAGCCAACCGGCGCGCCCCGCGGCTTACAGACTCGGAGAGCGGCCCGCATTCGAACCATCCCCGCCCCCCGTCGCTCCTTCGCCGCTCCGGCGCCGCCGTCACCATGCTGGCCGTCGCCCCGCCCCCACAGCTCCAGGTGCGATGCCGCCCCCTGCTCGCGGCGCCGGCCGCAGCCGGACCGGCTGGGGCATATCTGTTCGCCACAAAGTCTCCCACGCCCCCGCGCGCCCGCCCGCACGCCCAGCCTCGCCGTCGGCCGTGATCCCTGACATCCCCCCGGGCGGGCGAGGCGCGAGCGGGCGGGACGGGCGCGGTGCCCTTTTATGCCCCTGGCATCCGTGGCCACGGGACGCGTCCCGCGCCCCTGCGCTGACAGCTGCCGGACCGCGCCCTGCGTGCAGGCCGAGGCGCCCCTGAGCGCCCCGCCGGTCGACCTGCTGGAGGCGCTGCTGGCCTCCTGCAAGCCCGCGCCGAAGGCTCCGCTGCCCGGCTTCGGCCGGACGCTGCAGCCGTACTTTGCCCCCGGCGACGCGGCCACGCCTCCCGCGGCTCAGAAGCCGCCCGCCGGCCGGTGCGGCCCCCCGACCCGCAATCCGTGGGAGGTCGTTGGCCGGCAGGCGGATTGCGTAATGCCGCCCGGTTCGCTGACCCCCGCGCCCCGCGCGCGCAGGAACTCGCCCAAGCGCGCGCAGCGCAAGGCCGCCCAGGCCGCCGCCGCAGCCACCGTGGCTGCAGCCGCTAAGAAGGCCCAGAAGAAGGCGGCCACCCCGGCCAAGCCGGCGACGACGCCTGCGACTCCAGCGCCAGTGCCAGTGCAGCAGGCGCCCTTCATCCTGGCCACGCCCACCTCCTGGGCAGGTCCGGCTCCCTGCCGCTCCCGCTGCACTGCAAGGATGCCTTCCCTGCTGGGCGCCTTCTCATCTACATACTCGGCAACGCTGCAGGGCCCGGGTTTTGTATCTCCCCGCTGCCCGACCAGCTGCCGCTGCCGACCGCGGCCCTGCTCAACTGAGCCGCTGCTGGCGGCTCGCCCCCAACGCACCGGCGGCAGCCATTCCAGTTGCGAGCGTGCTCACACGCTGACAAGCAGCCAGGCCGGCGCGCGCCGATGAGGCGTTGCCGCCGCCGACAACACCGCCCGGCCGACAGCGCCGCGGCCGCCGCTTGCCGCGCAATCCAGCACTGCTGAATTCCCGCTCTTTGGTTGCCGCTGTGTCACCTCGCGCGCCCCCAACCGGAGCGAGCGTTGATTTTGGACCGGCCCCTCCCCCAAACACCCCCCCCCCCCCCCCTCTTGTTCATTGCCACCCGGGTTCCACCCGGGGTGCGCAGTCCCCTTCTTTGCGGTCGCGTTTGCGAGCAACGAGAGTCCTCGGTGTCTGCCGCTTGCCATGCCCCATTGACAGGGGCTCCCCCCTCACCATATCTCTCCCCCTTCCCCTCAACAACCCCCCCCCCTCGCTGCAGTAGCTTTCCAGACGTTTCAGGGACACACTGCGGGAAAGGGGACGCGCCTGCGCCCCTCCCCAGCCGGGGCAAGCGCCGCCCGCCTGCAGTCTGCGGCCGGCGGCGCGCCCGCCTACCCCCCGTGGGCACGTGTGTGGCTCGCTTTGCCCTTTTCCCCCCTCTGAGGGGCGCCAGCAATTGAACGCGCCCCTCGCCCCAACGCGGCCCCCCCTGTAGCATACACACAGACAGGAAACACTGGAGTGAACACCGGAAACGCGCCGCCCCGCCGCCCAGGCCAGGCTCCGCCGGCCGGGCGGCGGGCGCGCCTTGCTTTGCCGCTTTGCCCCACTCTCAACAGTCGCCCGCGCCCGGCCGCGGCTGTATGCCCCGGTCAGGCCCGCGGAGGGGCGCGGTTCGCCGCCCCCTGCGGCGCCCCCCCCCCAGCTGAGGGCGCCCCCACCACCAAGACCTATCGATGCCGCCACACCGTGCCGGCAGCCTCCCACCCGATTCATTTGGAGGCGGCTCTCCCCAACGGGAACACAAACCGAAAGCACCACCACCCTCCCCGGTTTCTGTCGGCGCTCAGCCCCATGCGAGCTGCCAGCGCTGTTTGTGTGCTTATGCCTGCCTGCCTGCTGACAGTTGGTGCGGGAGGGGCGCCCCTCGCAGCCTCCCAGCCCCGGCTGGCGGGCCCCCGCCTACGCGGCGCGGTCCCGGCAGCTGGCGGTGCGCACATTCCCCCCATGAAGGCTCTGCGTCGTTGTCGCATAGATGCTGCCTCGCCGCCAGGCGGCGGGGCCCGCCCCTTGCTGTTGCTTTCATAGGAGCTCATTCCCCCTCGGTAGCGGAGGCCGTGCCGCGGAAGGCGCAAGCCTGCCCCCCGCTGCATGCGGGCGGAATAAGAACGAGTGCTCCACCCTGCCTGCCTGTGACGGCGCCGATCGAAGGCGGCCCCCCTGTGAATACGTCGATGCTTCTAACGAACAGTCGCCACAGTCAGCAGCAGCAGAGTCTCAGATAAGCCACGAGCACCAAAGCCGTGCCGGTCGTCATCAGCAGCGGAAGCTGTGGGGCTTTTGCGAGTACCAATGCCAGCCTGGCTCGCTGCTTCGAAGACCAGATAAAGTCGGATCGCGACCCCAACCGCGCGCCTTCCTTCCCTCAGGACACGACGCCGACGTAGAGCTCGCAGGTAGAGCTCACCACCCGCCGCGCTGCCGCTTATCGTCTGCCTGCCCTCCCGGGGAGCGACTTTTTTCTTTCGCATTGCCTTGCAGGGCAAAGGATGCTGTCCTCCACGATGTCCTCCGGCGTGGCCAGCCGCCCGGCGTTCCGCCCTGCGCGCCTGGCGGTCGCAGCCCGCCCGCGCCGGGTGGCAGCCCAGGCCATCTCGGACACGAGCGTGATCATCTCGGGCGCCACGGCCGCGAGCCTGGCCCTGGGCCGCTTCGTGTTCCTGCCCTTCCAGCGCGACAACGTCTCGCGCCAGGGCGTGGGTGCGATCCTCCACCTGCATGGCCCTCAAGACCGGGTGCCGCTGCGAGCACTGTGGGGGACCAGGCACCAAGTAGACACCTGAGGAGGTCAGAAAGGCGCTGGAGCGTAGCTGCCCGCTGCTGAGGTGGTGCAGGGGGCAGCGTGCCACAGCCCTGCGGAGGAGGGCCTGAACTCGCATCTGCGCCGCTGCAGGCAAGCAGAACGAGACGCCGCACGCGGAGGCCGGCGACCGCTTTGCCCAGGTGGGCAGCCACCCCGGATCGTGTGCAGCACTCCCAAACGCCCGCCACTGTTGCTCACAGATCCTCCCGCTCCTGCAGGAGGCGACCTTTGCCCTGAAGTCCAACGACCCGGCTGGTGTGTTCTTCTGGGATGCCTGATGGACCAAACCATCCCAGGCGCACTGCTGCAAAGATGACTCTTGACCCTGCGCGCTGCCGCGCAGGCTTCACCTTTGTGGATGTGCTGGCCTGGGGTGCGATCGGCCACGCCATCGGCTACCTGGTGCTGGCCACCTCCTCGCTCAACTCGTCCGGCTTCGACCCCAAGCCCTTCTGAGCGGCGCCCCCCGCCCCAGCTGCGAATTGCCACGCACATCCCGAGGAGACCATCGCCGGACCGCCCCCGCGCTGTCCCGGAGGCTGTAACAGTTTTGGCGGTGCCTCCAGCACGGCCCTCCCTAGATGTCGAGTGGCGTGCGCAGAGCTCGCCCCTGCACCCACGACTGTCAGGGGCAACAGCAGCGCACACACGAAAACCAGCACAGGAGCAGACGGCGGCTATTCTGTGGCAAAACATCGGGCGCGGCCGGCGGCTGCCGCTGCCAGCAGCGGCCGGCCCCCTGGGTCTCCTGTTCACGTCACGTCGTACCCGCCCTGTGACGGCCATCCACTGAGGGGCGGATTCGGCTCGGCTGGCCCGCTAGAGCACGCCAAACATGGGGTTGCTGATCGCGTTGGTCAGCACCTCCCCGGCCGCATTCAGCAGCTCCGGCCGCGCGGCCTCCGCGGGCAGCTCCAGGCTCTCTCCCGCCGCGTCCCGGGCGAAGCCCAGCGCGGCCAGGAAGTCCAGGCTGGCCGGCAGGCTGGCGACGCGGGTCTGGAAGGCGGCGTTGCCGAGGCGGATGCGGCGGAACTTTTCCTCGCCGGGGTTCTGCGGCGCACGCGGCAGCCGTCGGCAGAGAGGGAGGGCGGGTGCTTGCTTGGCGGCTCTGGCCCCCGTGCATGCCTCCAGCAAGCGGCTTCAGCTCAGCGACCAAATGATGTCATGAGATGACATGAAGTTGGCATGGCCGGCTGGGGAGGGGCCCACCTGCGCGATGTTGCCCACGTACTTGAGCAGCGTCTGTGCCGCCGTGACAAACGCGCCCTCCTGCCCGCGCTCGCCCGCCTGCTTCTTGGCGGCCACCAGCGCCTCCCGCAGCCGCGCCGCCTGGCTGATCGGCTTGGGCGGCACCGGCAGCGGCCGCGCGGCCGCCTCGCGCGCAGCCTGCTTCGCGCGCTCCGCCGCCTCCTCCTCCGGCGTCAGCTCCGCCGGCAGGCCCAGCTTGCGGCGCCGCTCGGCGCGGTCCTCGGCTGCGGCAGGGAGCGAGTCAGGCGGGTGTGGGGGCGCCGCCGGCCGCCTTCGGCCCGAGGGGGGGGGAGGGGGGCGGCACCCAGCTTGAGCCGAATCCTCTCCTTGGCGCGCGCGGCCTCCTCCTTTTCCCGCTGCCGCGCCTCCAGGTTGCGCTTCAGCTGCAGGTCGGCCTCCGCCCGCTGCGCAGCCAGCAGCTCCTTGCCGGCGCGCACGCGCTCCTGCTCCCGCAGCCGCTCGCTCTCCCGCTCCTCCCTCTGCGCAGCGGCGGCGGCGCTGAGCGCCGAGCGCCGAGCGCCGAGTGTCGCCTCCTACTGGGCCTCGCAAGCTGCGCTGGTGGGAGTGACGGACGGCTGTGCGGGCTGCTGCGGCGGCCTGCAGCAGTCGGCCCGGGCGTGTGGGAGGGATGCATCGTGCCTCCTTGCGCTCTCGTGCGCGCCTGACGAGCTCCGCCGCCTGCTGCCGCGCCTCCTCCGCCGACAGCTTTGGCTTCACCGGCTCCTGCGCGCAGCGACGGCAGCCTGAGCACGCCCGCAGCTGTGCCCCTGCTGTGCCCCAACCCCCCCCGGCAGGCGAGGAGGCGGGCGCGCCTTGGGCACCAGCAGCGGCTCGTCCAGGCCGTCCTCGCCCTCGTGCGCCTCCATCCAGGCCAGCGCCTGCTCCAGCGAGCCGCCGCCAAAGTGCAGTGCGCGCGTGGCCCTGCGCCCGCCCTGCCGCCTCAGCACCGCCTGCCCTGGGGTGGGGCTGCTGGAGACAGAAGTGAGGCGTGCTTGTTGGCGGAGAAGCCCATGTCCTCCAGCTGCTGCCGCGCGTTGGTGTCCACCGAGGGCGGCACCATGTCCGTCACATCCGGCCCGGGGGCGCCGCTCGCGATGCTCGAGCCGCCGCCCGACGGCTCCCGCAGCGCCGCCTGGGCGGTCCGCATCTCGGCCTCCGTCTCGATGACGCCGCTGGCCGCCGTCTGCGCAGCGCCAGAGGCGTCGGCGCCCGGCGACAGGGTGGGCAGCAGGGCGGGCAGGTGATGCCTACGAGGGCTCGCCTGGTCCTGGAAGTCCGTGTGCCCGGTGCGCTTGGTGTGCAGATCCTTCTCGGTCTGCGTGCGGCACGGCTTGCCGCATGCCTGGCAGACCAAGCTAAGCACCTGCGGCATGCCAACTGCTCACACGTATCTCGCAGCTCCCGGGATTTTTTGGGCGAGGCTGATCGGCTCGTGAGCTGAAGCGTGCTTGGCAGCAAGCTCGCGTGGGCAGCACTCGGCGTCCGAGCCGCGCAGGGGGCACACGCCGCGCAACGACATGTGCGAACCTCGGGTTGATGTGTTTTCCAACCAACACGCTCGATTTGCGGCCCTTGCAGCGGATCGCGGGAGCCTGTCTCTCGCAGCAGTGCGTGCGTCACCGCAGCACGAGGTGCAACAATCGGGCAAAAGACTGATGCAGAGACGCTTCGAGAAACGCTCTCGCTGCTGCACTGCCATCAGACCCATCACAGAGCCAGTGTGCCGCACCGGCTCGGTGCTCTCCGCAAAGTTCGTGTGCGATGTGGCGTCGGAATGGTCCTGCGCCTCCTTGACCGATCGGAGCTGGGCCCCGCAGTCCTGGCACACGAGCGACAGAGCCATCCTCGCCTCGCCCCCTAGCTGCTGCTTGGGGCTGAGCGTTCGATTTTCGACAATTGCGCGCCCAGGAGGTCGAGGTATTGAAGCAGGGCATTCGTTCCACTCCGTTATCGGGACCCAACACCCGGACGAGCATGGAGCGACTTCATGCTGCCAGCCGCGCGTTGCTGCCGATCGCAACCCGGCTCGGCCGGCAGTGCGCGCCGACTGCAGCGCTTGGCTCGCGACATGCAGCGGCGGCCAGGGCGTTCGGGCAGCCCTCGAGCTCTCACGCCAGCACCGCAGGTAGCCGCACACGCGATCGCTCATCCTTTCGCCGCCTGTGTTCAGCACGGCTCTCTACCATCTGCTGCTCATGCTCACTCAGGGCCACCACTCCTTGACTGTGCAGCGCTGCAGCAGCGGAGGCAGTCGAGCCTGCAGGCCAGCACCTCTGGCCGCGACGGGCCGGCCGAGTACATTCTGGGCATCGAGAGCAGCTGCGATGACACGGGCGTGGCGGTGCTGCGGGCGAGCGACGGCGCCGTGCTGGGCCACTGCATCGCCACCCAGGTGCGCCCCTCACAGGCACCTGCTGTTCCCTGTCCCAGGAACGCCTTTGCCTGCCCCTGAGCAGGGCCTGTGCCGGGCGTCAGGTCGACATCCACGCGCAGTGGGGCGGCGTCGTGCCCAACCTCGCGATGCAGGCGCACCGGGACGCGATGGACGGCACCGTGGCGGAGGCGCTGGCGCAGGCGGGGCTGGCGCCCGGGCAGCTGGACGCGGTCGCCGTCACCATCGGGCCGGGCCTCAGCCTCTGCCTCAAGGTGCTGGCTGGCTGCCACCGAGCAGGCCTCCCACCCGAGGGGGAGCTGATGCAAACCTAGTAGGGTAGTGTGCGGCCCCCGAGGGGGGTGGGACCTGCTTGCCAGGTGGGCGTGCTGAAGGCCATCCGGCTGGCGCACGCGCACGGCCTGCGCTACGTGCCGGTGCACCACATGGAGGCGCACGCGCTGGTGCCGCGCCTGGCCGCGCCCGTCGCCTTCCCCTTCCTCTGCCTCCTCGTCTCGGGCGGCCACAACATGCTGCTGGTGGCGGAGGGCGTCGGCCGCTACACGCTGCTCGGCGCCACGCTGGACGACGCCGTGGGCACGCCCCACCCCTCCCCCCTCGTGTGTGGCCCTCCCGGCCGCTGCGCCTGCCCCTGCGCACGCACTCGCACGCCCCTCCTCAAGCAGTGGACGCCTCTGCGCTCTCGACCAGCGGCCAGAGTGGCGGCCTCGGCTTCGGCCGCTGGGCGGCGGCAGAGCGGCTGCGAGCGCCACCTGTCAGTCCGCAGACAGCTCGCGGAACTCCAGGCGCTGCCGAGTGCTGCCCGCCCCACAGTCGGCTGAGCGGCCCGGCGCCGCGCGGCAGGCGAGGCGTTCGACAAGGCCGCCCGCCTGCTGGGCCTTAAGCTGCGGCCGAGCGGCGGCGCCGCGCTCGAGGCGCTCGCGGCCGAGGGCGACCCCGCCCGCTTCCGCTTCTCGCAGCCGCTGCGCAAGTACGCGGACTGCAACTTTTCGTACGCGGGCATGAAGACGGCCGTCCGCCTGGCCGCGGAGGAGCAGCTGCCCGAGGGGCCGGCGCCCGCCAACCGCCAGGCGAGCCTCCGCGCCTGCCGCCCCTGCCTCGGCACCCGGCCGTCCCCTCGGCGAGCGGGCCGGCATGAGGCACCCCTCCCCCTCTTGCATCGGAGCAGGTGCGCGCCGACATCGCGGCCTCCTTCCAGCGGGTGGCGGTCGCCCACCTGGCCGAGCGGGTCGCGCGCGGCGCCGCCTGGACGGCCGCCGACTTTCCCGAGGCGCGGCAGCTGGTCGTGGCCGGCGGCGTGGCGGCCAACCGGCTGCTGAGGGCGCGCCTGGGCGAGGTGGCGCAGGCCGCCGGCCTGCAGCTGGTCTGCCCGCCGCCGCAGCTGTGCACCGACAATGGCGTGATGGTCGCTTGGGCCGGCCTGGAACGGTCCGCCCCCGCCTCCGCCGCCGCCGCCTGCGCGCCTGCCGCCGAGCCCAAGCAGCTGACGGGCTGCTCGGCCGCGGCCAGGCTGCGGGCCGGCTTCCGGGACGAGCTGCCGCCGCTGCCGGTGGAGGGCGAGGAGTTCTTGGTGGACGTGCGGCCGCGATGGCCGCTGACCGACCGGCATGCCCCCGATCCCTCGCAACGTCGCTCCCACCACCGGCTCTGCGAGGTGTCTGGAGAGTTGAAAGGAGAGGCTGAGGCTGCGTGCGGCCTGCAGGCTGGACCCGCGGTCACCCGTGCAGAAGCGCAGCCAGCGCAGCAGCCGCATCTTCCCCAGCCTGACCGAGCTGACGCGGAGAGGCGCCGCCGAGGTCGCGGCTGTGTAACATAGGCCCCTGTACAGACGCTGCCGAGTTGCCGTCAGAATGTTGTGAGCGCTGCTCCCACGGTATGGGCCAGAGACGACCCCATGCAATTTAACGCATGTGGGCTCATCTTGCTGAACACGCAAGCCTGTCCCGACAGCGCTGGCGAGGGCCGCAGTGACGTCTCTCGCGACTCGGGAGAAGAGCAACCAGGTCGCGCCAGGTACACTCGTTCCGTCAGCCAGCGATCGCGAGGACGGCGTGTCGGAAATTTGTTGGCATGCAATCTGCAACGGGCTGCTGTATGGAACCCGCAGCTGGGCACGGGTGCAAGGCGAGCTAAATTCAGTCTTTCATGCAGGCGAAGTCGGCAGGATGCGCGCTGGGCTGCTCGATGCCCGATCGGGCTCTGTTGGCTGCAGCAGGCTGCCGGCGCCTTTCACACCGGCAGGCAATTCCGTCGGCAGGAGCAGACGCGCACTCGTGATCAGGCACGCTGCTCATTCCCGAGCGGCGACTGCTCGACTGAACGCTTTGCTGGCCTGGGCTGCCTGCGGGCGCCGGCGGTGCCTGGAGCCAGCGGCCTGAGCCCGGCGCTGCAGAGCCGCCAAGCGCAAGAAGGGCGGCGGCGGCGGCAAGGGCGGCGGCGGCGACGGCAACGGCGCCACCAAGTTCAAGCATGCCGGGGACGTGCGGGAGGGCGGCTCCTACGCAACGGAGACGCGGCAGATGATCCTCACGATCGACCGCGTCTCCAAGACGGCGCCCAACGGCAAGCAGATCCTGAAGGACGTCGGCCTGGGCATGTACCTGGCAGGCCACCCCCTCCCCAGAGCCGGCCAGCAGCCAGACCCGTCCCTGCTCCGCCTCGGCTGCGTGACGCCGCCTCCTGGCACTGCTCACAGGGCGCGAAAATCGGCGTGCTGGGCGTGAACGGCGCCGGCAAGTCGTCGGTCATGCGCATCCTGGCCGGCGTGGACACCGACTTCAGCGGCAAGCTGACGCGCGCGCCAGGCATCCGCAGCGGCTACCTGCCGCAGGAGCCGGAGCTGGACGAGGGCGAGAGCGTGCTCGCCAACATCCAGCCGGCCGTGCAGCCGGTCAAGGACAAGCTGAAGGAGTTTGAGGAGGCGCGCGGACCCCCTGGCCTGCACCCGCGGTCACATGTGCTGCTGCTGCTGCTGATCGGGAGCGCGTCGGCTCTAGCCAGCCCTGCCTGACGCCGAGCAGCATGCGAGGCCTCTGACACAGCACACGCTCCTCCGTCAGCCGACTCGGTCCCCTCCTGCGGCAGCACGTGCTGCTGCTGCAGTGCATGTGGCAGCCACGCGCGGCATCGCTGCTCGTGAGACAGCTACCGGCTCCTGAGTGGGGGGGCGCGGCCGCCGCAGGTGAGCATGGCGATGGCGGAGGGCGGCGACGTGGACGCGCTCATGGCCCGCATGGACGCGCTGCAGAGCGAGCTGGACGCGGTCGAGGGCTGGGAGATCGACCGCCAGCTGGAGCGGGCCATGGACGCGCTGCGCTGCCCGCCGGGTGCCCTTCCCTTCGCCCGCAGGCGGGCTGGCTGCCTCGGCTCGAGGAGCAGGCCTGCCTGCCGCGGTGGGGAGTACCGTGAGAGGCGGAGCAGTTCCTCCGCTCCGCTTCGGCTCAGAAAGCAGGCCTGCCTGCCGCGGTGGGGGAACAGGCGGCGGCCGAGCGGGGCTGCCGGCCGCCGGCAGGCGAGGCGCTGGTGAAGAATCTGAGCGGCGGCGAGCGGCGGCGCGTGGCCATCGCGCGACTCGTCCTGGAGCGGCCGCAGGCACCCGGCCTCCCCTCCCACAGCTGCTTTGCTCCGCGCCGCGCGCGAGGGCGCAGCCGCGGGCATCTGACACTCTGCCGGCTGGCCGCAGATCATCTTCCTGGACGAGCCGGCGAGCCTCGACTCTCCCCCTTCCTTCCCTTGAGCTGCCTGCCTGTCTGCCTTGAGCTGCCGGGGATTGAGGCTGCCCCCGGCCGGCCCGCAGACCAACCACCTGGACACTGAGTCGGTCGCCTGGCTGGAGCAGTTCCTGGCGTGTGAGCCATCCCCTCTCTTACCGTGATGTTCTTTTGCAGAAACAGCGCATAGAGAACACTCCAGATTCCAGAAACGATGCTTACCTGGCACCCCATGCTGACCCCCCCCCCCCCCTGCCCGCCCCCGCAGCCTTCCCCGGAACCGTCGTCGCCGTGACCCACGACCGGTGCGCGCCTCCGCCGCCGCCACCCCCGTCGCCCTCAAGACAGGCTGGCGCGGTCGCTGACAGCCTGGCGCCCCCCGGCAGGTACTTTTTGGACAATGTGGCCGGCTGGATCCTGGAGCTCGACCGCGGCAAGGGCATCCCGTTTGAGGGGAACTACAGCGAGTGGCTGGAGGCCAGGGCCAAGCGGCTGGAGGTGCCCCATCTGCGGCCTTGCCTGGCAGCCGCCTTGCCAGGCTGTTGCTGAATGGGAAACCGGCTGCACTGCGGCCCTCCCGACATGCGGGTGGGCGCTGAGAGCCCCCCTCGACCCCGGCAGGTGGAGGCGCAGCAGCAGAGCAGCCTGCAAAAGGCGGTGGCGGCCGAGCTGGAGTGGGTACGCCGCAACGCCACTGGACAGCAGAAGAAGGGGAAGGCGCGGCTGCGCGCGTTCGACGGGCTGCAGGCGTCCGCGGCCGAGTTCGAGCGCGCCAGCCAGCTGGACGCGATCACCATCCCGCAGGGCCCCCGCCTGGGGACCAAGGTCCTGGAGCTGCGGGGGGTCAGCAAGGCCTACGACGGCCGCCAGCTGCTGGCAGACCTGAGCCTGTCGGTGCCGCCGGGCAGCATCGTGGGTGCGGCACGCTCCTCCTGGGAGGCTCCCGCGCTTTTTGACTTCAAATTTCCGGGGTTTCGAAGCCCCTGCCGCGCCGCCCGGCCGCAGGCATCGTCGGCGGCAACGGCGCCGGCAAGTCGACGCTCTTCCGCATGCTTATGGGCCAGGAGCGGCCGGACGCGGGCGAGGTGCGGGCGCCGCCTACAATGTGGGGACATGTAATGTGGTGCTTGAGTCATTCTCAACATAGTAACAACAGCAATCCGATCCGCCTCGGCTGCCGCGGCGCAGATCGAGGTGGGCGAGACGGTCAAGCTGATGTATGTGGAGCAGTCGCGGGGCGCACTGGACGGCGACAAGTGCCTCCCCTCTCCCTTTGAATGAATGGGTGCGGCTGTCTCCTGCTTGGGGACCGCGAGTGAGCACCCCGGCCCCTGCATGCAGGACGGTGGTGCAGGCGGTCGGCGACGAGGGGGAGGAGCTCGACTTTGGCGGCCGCAAGGTGCCCATCCGGCAATACCTCAGCTGGTTCAACTTCAAGGGTGGCGACCAGCAGAAGCAGGTCTCCGTGCTCTCGGGTCCGTGCTCCCCACCGCGCCTCGCCCGCTGCAGTCGTTGCCCCCTGCGGTCCTTTCGCGAGGCGGGTGCGCGCCCCGCAGGCGGCGAGCGCAACCGGCTGCAGCTGGCCATGGTGCTCAAGCAGCAGGGCAACGTGCTGCTGCTGGACGAGCCGACCAACGACCTGGACGTGGACACGCTGCGCGCGCTGGAGCAGGCGCTGCTCAACTTTGCCGGTGGGTGCCGCCCGCCGCTCCTGCCGCCCGGCGCAGCCTCTTCTGGAAGCCCGAGGGGGCTGTGGTTGCCCGCAGGCACGGCACTGATCATAAGCCACGACCGCTACTTCCTGGACCGCGTGAGGCAGGCCGCTGCCCCGCCGCCGCCCGGCCCCCGCACAGCGCAGAGGCATGCAGCCCTGACTGCCTGCCTGCCTGGCCCCCTGCAGCTCGCACATCCTCGCCTACGAGGGCGACTCGAAGACTGTCTGGTTCGAGGGAGGCTACTCGGAGTACGAGGCCGACTGGCGAAGCCGCAACGGCAACAGGGACCCGACGCGCGTCAAGTTCCGGAAGCTGGACGCCGCCACGACCGCCTGAGCAACCTGTCCTGCCTCTCGGAGGGGAGGCGACCCAAGCGAGTTCTTCATGCTGTGACGCCAGCCCAGCCCCCCAGGTCGCTGGCAAAAGCGCCTGGCCAAGGTTTGCAGGGAGCCCGCTGTCCGTGTGACACCTGCACCTGCGGCTTGGCCTTGTTTGTGCTGCGGGCGCACATGCGTGCTTGCAACCACCTCCGGCACCCCAGTTCCCCAAAGAGCAGCAAAGCGAGCACCGATTGCCGCTGCACACGCGAACTGCTTGCCCGGCAGGTGTTTCGTAATCTGGCAACTGAGACCGACTGGCGAACTGTCGGCAGCTGCGCATCCAGCTTCGGCGCGCGCTCTCTTGTTCCGTCTCTTTCGTACGAGCGCCCGGATTACGGAGGGCATGTTGAGTACACCCCAGCTTCCCCGCCCAGGAACTTCGAACGACAAAGCGGATGACTACGACTGAACGGGCGAAACCTTCCAGGCCAAACCGCGGTTTTACTTGCTCGCTGCCACCGCACCGAGCGCCAATCGAGAAGCAGCACGGGGGGCTCAACGATCGCCAAAAACGCGCGTCCACAGCGGGCGGTTTCGCACTTCTCACGTCAAACAGGGGCGAGACTCGCCTAATATAAACCCTAGGGCAAGCTGACTTGGAAAGTGGCGCCGGCCCGAGCCAGAACCGTTCCCGCGCTTGCTGCACCCCACTCTTGGTGTCGGGGGTCCGGCAGCAAGCAAGCATGCATCACTCGGAGCTGGGCGGCCTCAGCGGCCTGGAGCTGGAGCAGCTGCAATTCGGCGGCCAGGCGGGCGGCCTGCCCGCCTACTCGCCGACGCAGACCGTGGTCATCCCCTGCCCCAAGAAGATGGTCGGCAGGCAAGCCTCCCCAGCGGCTGCCCAACCTTGCTGCCACGACGAATTGGTCATCTTCACACCGGGTTCCACAAGCTTCGGGCGCGCCTGGCGGTCCGGCACGGAGCCGGGCGCCCCTGGGTAGCCGCAGCCCTGCTCGGGCTCCGGCGCCGCCGGGCGTGCGCGCGCGGGCGGGCTCCTTGTACGCGCACGCGGCAAAACTGGCGGCATCCTGAGGCTCCTTGGCTGCAACGCAGGGTGATTGGGCGAGACGGCGCGACCATCAAGGCGCTGCAGCAGTACAGCGGCTCGTCCATCCAGGTGTGCGCGCCACGCCCTCTCTACGGCTTGACATTTTCAAGATTGGCTGTGCAGGGCAGGAAGCCGGACGGGGAAGAGCGCCTGACAAGGTTGGACTCGGGATGCCGCAGGTGGACCAGAGGATGGACCCCACGCGCGTCAGCATCGCCGGCCCGCCCAAGGCGGTGCAAGTCGCCTCGTCGATGGTGCAGGCGCGCCCTTCTCCCCGGGCGTTTCGCGCCCTGCCCGCCGCGTCCCCTGCCTTGTCGCGTGCCCCGGCGGCTGGGCGCGCGGCACCTGCGGCCGCTCAGCGTGCCGCATTTTCACGGGCGCGTTAAGCATGTGAGTGAGTCATTCCGAATGCAGCTGACGGGAGGCTGAACCAGCGTCCGCTCGCGTGCAGGACATCGTGGCTGGTACCTTCAAGGGCTTCGCCATGCTGCGCTCCTTCGCCACGCAGCAGGCCAAGGCGCCGGACGCGCTGAGCTTCATCGCGCAGCCGATGCCCGTGTACATAGAGGGCTACGGCTTCGTCCCGCCCTCGCAGGCACCTCTCCCCGCCCCCTCGCGACCGCTGTCGTTGCCGCCGCGGCCCCCGAGACCAGTCCCCGCGTACCGGAACTCGGTTCCGGCGTCCCCTCGCTCGCCGGCTCCGTGGCTCGCGCGGCCCCGTTTCCCCCAGATCCCGCGCTCGCCCCGCCCCCGCCCCCCCC
>BHFV01000124.1:531-49224 GCA_003568905.1 Trebouxiophyceae sp. KSI-1 | reverse complement strand
GGCTGCGGCAGGTAGCGGTCGAGGAAGCAGGGGATGCCGTGATCCCACATGGCCTGGCAGCTGGGCGCGTGGTACGTAAGCAGGATGGTGTGGTTCAGGATGCCAACCTCGAGCAGATTTTGCCAGAGGTGCAACGCTGAGTGGATGTGATCCTCATTGAATGCTCCCTTGTGAACTAGTTGGAACGTCGTGAACAGCAGCTCCCCTTTGGGCGTCGCGTGCAGCTCCGCCATCTTGCGCGCATCTGCCTCCGTCTCCACAACGAAGAGCCTGCACGCATCAGTCGCTTGGCGGGGAGCAGATTGAGGCCTGACAATCGGCACTCAATCTCGAAAGACTGGCAGGGCCGCACTTGGTGGGTCCATCAGCATCACCGCTTGGGTCGCGTCGCCCATACCCGATCACCTCACGCGGCGCTGAGAGGTGTGCGTTCCAATGTAGCGCATGATCGCGCGCGTCGATACCCCTGTGCAGCGCCAGCAGGAGAAGCACGAGACCCGTACGCCACGAAACTATCCGCATCGCTTCCCTCTGCTCAGCTCTGGAGTCTGCGAGTCATGGGACCCCCGGGTCTGGCAAGCAGCAGCCAAATGCGCAGCAGAAACTAGCGGGTCAGAGGAACAATCGCGCTCGCGCCCGGTCGTTTTGAACCCATGAATCGCGCCAAAAAAGTGCTCCAGCTTCGCGGGAGTCCCTGTGGTGAGGAGAGTGGACGATGGAGGTAGGAAGCCCCCGCTGGGAGCATTGTTCACCGGCAGTGAGGCCCTTTTCCCCTGCAGGATGTCATTCAAGTCGGCTGGCCGGATGTCAAGTGAGGATTGCGGCTATTAGTATGTTGAGAGCAGGATCCAATCCAATTGCAGCAATAAATCCGATCGAAGCCCAGCAGCATCCCCAAGAGATGATCTTGCTGCAAGTCCAACCGCCTGACAAGCACACCACTGCAAAACAAACCTGCTGCCCTTAGAAAATCTTGAACATTTTGCGACTGTATTACGAGTCGAGAGTCCATCGAAGGAGCCGCTTTGGGGCCGAAGAAACAGAGATCGCCAGGTGTAGCCCATCGCCCTCATCATTGAAACAGGGACATTCAATTTTCCATGAGCTGGTGAAGAGCGCAGGCGTCGATCAGTACAATGCAGGCTTTCTGCATGAAGTTGCGACATGGGTGGCAGCAGGTAATAGCGGCAGCTGTGCACCGAGTCGCCGGGAAGAGCTGGCCTTCATGAAGGCCACCAGCTGGCGCTCATTAAGTTGGGAATGAGCGCAACAAGGGCCACGGCGGACAATACTCAAGGGGATGTGGGGTGTGGGATGGTGAAGGACATGACCAGAGCTGCGGATCGCCGCTAATAACAAGTGCCAGGGCCACCCAGCTGGCCCTGGCGCAGGACAGTGCTAGACCGCACCAGATGCTTGGCCTTGCGGCAGCGCAGCGGTGGGCAGCGCGATGAGCTGCGCGTTGTAGCGCCAGGCCACTGGTTCTGCAGCGCTGCTCTTCTCGTACACGATGTCATCGGGCATGCCTGATGTGAGCCGCAGGTGGCCATTGCCGCCGTTCAGGGTGCGCCGTCCAGGGTGCCTCGCGTGCGCTCGACGCTCGAGCATAGGACGCCAATCGGTTTGGGGCTGAGGTGCGATTTCCACCCTGGCAGCTACGTCCGGCCAGCGGCTTGTTTTCCCGCCATGCGGGTTTGAACCTAACCTTGCAGGCGACCAAGTGCCACCCTGACCATGCCTGGGGCCAAACAGGCACGTCCGTCGACGCATTAATGCCTCTCACCAACGCGCTAAGGCTGTGGTCTTTCGCTGCGCTGCGAGTCGCCATTCATCTCTAAACCTTGGCAGTACAGCAGGAGGCAGGCCCGGCGCGAACTCCGGCGATGGAAGGAAAAGTCATTCTTTTCGTCGCTTTCCTAGCTCTCTGCGCCTGTGGCTCGGCCGACGGCACCAGGCTGAGCGCCAAGGCTCATGTCCAGCTGCATGGCGATGAGCGCCGCTCGGACGCGGCAGAGGCGCGCCTTCAGCCATTAGCCTGATCCAGATCCTTGATCTTGTTTCTGACATGGTTGCTGTTCAGGTCGCTTCTGGCCCGGCAGCCCTGTGCACCAAGGAGACCATCTTTCACATAGAGGATTCAGAGGTGTCCAGCACGGAGGACCAGGACCTGGGCAAAGACCGCATGGTGACCTGGATCGACGAGCGGGACAAGGTTGTACACCCTCACATTCGCGTCAAAGCCATTGGCAAGGCTCTGCTCCCGGGCCGCCCTGCCCTTCACTCTGAGCTCAGGCTGAGCAGCTTTGTCTGCTGCAGACCTGCCATGTGCAGCTCATGGCTGCTGCAACCACACCTTCCTGGTTCGGCCTCAGGGCACAGATGCAGCTGTGCTGCGTGACGTCTGGGCAGAGTACCGGGACTTCCTGGACAAGGTGCAGCCGCACGTCGAGTTGGGCAGCATCCTGGAGGGTGGCGGCAACATCGGGTGTGTTTGCTGCGCCTCTCTTTGACCTCCCGCTTGCAAAGCTGGCGTCTTCGCTGGCTGAGGACCCGGTCTCGTGGCTGCAGCGTGGCGTCTGCCCTCTTTGCGCTCATGTTCCCGGCCGCCCGAGTGATTGTGCTGGAGCCCGAGCCGCACAACTGCCTGATTCTGAAGGCCAACACGCTGGCGCTGCCCGGCGTGCGAGTGCACTGCAAAGGTCTGTGGAACCGGGTCACGCAGGTGGCGGTGCGGCCGGCCTGGGATCACAGCGACTGGGGCTGGCGCATCGCGGTGCAGCTTGCCACCTGTGCTCGGGGCTTTGAGCTGCATCCACCAAAAGCGCTGCTGCTGACCGGCTGTTGTATCAGCGCAGGAGGTGCCGGAGGGCACGACAAACGCCGTCAAGACGACGACGCCGCAGGCGCTCCTGGAGGAGCACGGTCTGGACGGCTTTGACTTTGCCAAGATCGATATTGAGGGTGCGCTGAATGCCTTTTGCTAAAGCCCGTGCACAGGACAAGGACGCCGACAGGGGGCTGGCTGGTCGCAGGCGCTGAGTTTACCATCTTCAAAGAGGGCGAGGACCTGGCCTGGCTGGATCACACGCAGCTGCTGGCCATGGAGATCCACGGCGTGCAGCCACAGCCAATCGAGGCGCTGCTGGCCGCCAGGGGCTTCAAGCGGACGACAAGCGGCGAGTACGCCGTGTTTGCCCGTGACTCGATTCACTCCCTTCTGGTTTGAGGCCCTGCCCAGGGCGGAGTCAGAAGCTTGGCCTTTTGTTCTGTAAGTCTTGTTTGTTTCATTCTCTGGTTCTTGGCGCTGGAGAGCCAGGCCCCCAGGTTTGCCGCCGCTGTGAGTTTGTGTGCAGCAGGCGACCGCCGGAACGAATAAAGACAGAACAGAATGTGGCACAGGCAGTCTGTGAATGCCTGTGAATGCCTTGTGCCTTGGTGCCCTGTTAAATCCCTTCTGGTTGCCCTGCCAGCCTGCCAGCGCGTGTACAGCAGCAGATACGGGAAAGGACAAGAAATTGCAGGGATGTCGCTGCAGCTGATCGGCCGCTTTGCCGGCCCTGCGTCGACATCCGGGCGCTCGCTGGAACCAGTCCGTGCGACTGCCATCCGGCGCACATGCAGCAACGCGGCGCGGCACGAGCCCGGCTTCGGGGCAAGAAGACGGTCTACGCTGCATCTCTCGAGGGCGCAGGGCCCAGATGCACAGCCGGGGCCGGAGGAGCCTGGCGAAACGACCGCAGGGGCGGAGCCTTCGGCTCCCCGGCCAGATGATGTGCGATTCTTCCCCCACTGAGGCCCCGCTGCTGTGTTGCTGCCGCTCTCTGCGTCTGAAAGCGCTTATTTCGGGAGCTGGGCTATCGTTTGCCACGCAGATTCTGCCAGACAGCCTGAGTGATGCGCTGCTGCAAGCTGGGGAGGCGACTGCGGAGGCGCTGGAGAACGGCAACCTGAGGTGTCTGGTGAGCCCAAGTCTTATCATCATCAAGATGCCTTACCCGAGTTAGGCGTCTGTGCTTTGAGCTGAGCCACCGACAATCGCAGGTGGAGATACTGCTGCCTGAGTTCTGGGACCCGATGAGCGGCGCTGTATTCGCAGAGGAGGGTGATCAGCTGCGATTCTGGAAGTTGACGCGCCGCTTTGTCGACAGCCTCGCTGCATGCAGCCCGGGGGAGCAGGTTCGGCTGGTGAGGCTCGTGGACCTCGCTGTTCGCATCTGGCGCCATCGAGGCCTCCTGAGAGCTGACCTCTCCACGTGGACCAGGTGTACCCTGACTCTGGTGTGGCGGCAATGTTGAAGCACTCGTGGCAGGACATCCCCTACGGCATCTCCAGCCTGACGGACCGCCGGCCGGTGGACGAGGCAGATGGGCTGGTCATCCTTGCGGCGCCAGACCCTCAGGGTGCATGCACCAACTGCTGCAGCCGGGCTTGGACGGGCGTGGTCTTGGCTTTCATAGGGAAAACAGAGGCAGTCACAGAAAGCCTGATCACTCTGCCCCAATGCAGGCCTGGATGCGTGCAAGAAAATTGCTGCTGAGCTGGAGGGCACGCGGCCGCTTGTGCTCTTCAATCCGCGGCTGGCCAGGTCAGCTCTCCAAGAAAACACCCCTGCTGCCCTGCACTCTGGCCGCTCTTCCAGTCCCGAGTGCACACCTGCTGCCGCAGCGGCGACGTGGGCGTGGGCCTGAACGTGCGGCGTATGCGTGCGCGCTTCCTGTCCACCTTCACCATCGCCTACTCGCTGCGCCCAGTCGCGGACGTTGGCAGCGTCTTCCGGCGCTACCCGGGCTTGTGGCAGGCGGGGCCCTGACCAGAGTGCTGCTGCCTGGAACTTGGCGGATCGCAGGAGAGGATCACGGTGGACTGTGGGCTGATCAGAGCTAGGCATGCAGGTGTTTGTGGCGGACAAAGACTCGCCAGGTCGCTACGTTCTGGCAGCTGAACGGCCAGGGCAGCCTGCAGGTCTGCTGCTGCCATACTTGAAGCTGGCTGGCAATTACCGGAACATTGCTATTCGCGGACACTGAGCTTGTGGCGGGCTGTTCTGCAGGGGAGGTGCTGGATGACATTATTGCAGACGCGCTTGGCATTCAGCAAGAGGACGGGAAGGTGGCCGAGCCTGGCTTCTTCTCGCAGCTGCAGAGCACTGTCCGTTCCCTGCAGCGCTTTGCCAAGCAGCTGTCGCAGTGAACACTTGCCGAGCTGCTCAAGGGCCCCGCTGTAAGGCAGGCGAGGTCGGAATCTGCAGCAGGTAGAGATGGATTACACCCAACACGACGCTCTCAACTCAGCACACTACGCTCAGCTTCGCATTGGTAAACCCTCCGGCCGCCTGTGTTCGCGCGCCTCCCCGCCAAAAACTTTCAATCGTTGGCTGTCCTGCCGTTTCCGCCGATGAGGCCGGGTTTCGCCAGAAGAAGCAAGCCACTTGGGCCTCCCGGAACGGCGCGGTGCGCGGCGGAACCGAACCTAATACGGCAGGAGATGCCGGCCAAGCACAGTGGCTAGGCAAGGTGAGCGCCTGCAGCTGCCCATCGGCGCGATACATTCGCAAGCAGTATGAAGCTTTTAGCCTAGGGGTGTTGTGATGGTCGTGCCAGCACGAAAGTTTTGGGATTGCGGAATGCAATAAAGCACGGTCGTCTGCTGTTTCGCACGGTCTTCAGGCACTCAGTATGTTACGGGCATGCGCCTCTACGGGATGCTTGATGGCGGAGCATTCCGTCTGCGCGTGCAGCGGAGCAAATTTGCTTGCATCACGGCGACTAGTTCCGCTGGGAACGGCGACTAGTTCCGCTGGGAAACGAAGGCACCTCGTGCTGCAGGGAAAACGGGACTGCAGCGAATCCACAAAGCGGAAGTGGATGGGCGCAGCGCGCACAGCGGCGGCTGCTTTGGCGGCGGCTATGCTGGCCGTCTGCTGCAGCGCCATGGTGGAGAAGGGAGACAAGGGCGGCGGCCTGCTCAACTGGTGGCGCTTGCCAGAGGACTCTACCGGCCGCATAGACATGCGGCACCACTCGCCCAGATGCTGCATCGGGGGCGACTGCCTCAAGCAGGACAGGTGAGCTCCTGCTTCAGCAGACCCTTGCTGCTTGCGAACGTGAGTTTCTGCGAGGAGCTCAGGGCTTGCCGACCTGCAGGGGTCAGCGCGCATTCGTGACCAGCGTGCGGAGCCCGGAGTACCTGCCCCTCGTCCAGGAGCTGGCCTGCTCGATACGGAAGCACAGCCCGGGCGTGCCGCTCATCGTGGTGGCGGTCGAGGGCGACCTGGATGCAGAGTCGGAGGAGGCGGTCCGCAACATCGCCATCTACCGCAAAGTCGAGGAGTTCAGCTTCCCCAACGAGCTGTTTGCCAGGTGCAGCGCCGTCCCAGATCCAATTGCTGCCTGCCAGTTCGGTGACAACCCCTGAGGCGAGCCTGTGCTGCAGGTTCGCCAAGAACTGGGTCAAGCTGCGCGTGTGGGGCTTTGCCGAGTACGATGCCATCATCATGATCGACGCCGACATCGTGCTCCAGGGGGACGTGCGCCACATCTTCGACCTGCCCACCGACTTTGCCTGGGTCTCCGACTCGGGCCCGGGCCTGTACGAGACACACTCGGGCGCGTTCGTCTTCCTGCGGCCCTGCCGCGCCGTCGCGGAGGACATGCTCAAGGTGTGTCCCCTCTCCTGCACTGCCTGGACGCAGCCCTGGCTGGACGCTGCGGGAGGGGCTGCCGGCCAAGCTGGCCAGCGCAGGTGGAAGACGAGACTCACACATTTCCAGCTGATACCACATACAAGCCAAAGCAAGAGAGCACAGCTGACTTGTCTCCGGCTGAGCCTTTGAGGCCGCTGCTGAGCCCCACTGCCGCCGCCCGGCAGGTCGTCACGGAGCGGGAGGACCTGCGCAACTCGCGCGGCTTTGCGGAGCAGACCTTCCTGTCGTGGTACTTCCACTACGTGGGCCTGCGCCTGCCGACGATGTACAACACCAACTTCCTCGTCTGGCACGACTTCACGCAGAAGCTGACGGCCGGCGGCGAGCACCCACTAGTGCTCCACTTCTCCGACCGCAAGCTCTTCAACGTCAGCGAGGGCGACCCCGAGTGGAAGTACCTCTGCCACCGCCCGCTGATGGCTGCGCTCAGCGCGCGGCAGGCCAGCAGGGCGGGGCAGGGCCAGCCGCGCAGCCGGCTGCGCATGGTCGGCATCCAAAGGTGCTAGTGTAACATGACCGGGAGGGTGGCCACTGGCAGCAGGTGCTGGTTGTGACCACCTGCCAAGACATCTAGCGCCCCTTTCATAGGCCGCCTTGCCAGTCCGGGAGCCAGTGTAGAGCTGACTGCGGCAGGTCAGTGCATGCAGCGTGCTGCCGCCAACTTGCATAATGCCGTCTTGCTCCATTGATGTATGTTCCCCTCCGCTACCTTTCTTCGCTCGTCTCAGACGCTCGTTTCACCTGGCGATTGCCAGCAGCATGCCTAGGCTGAAGCGCAAGTGTGACAGCAACCAGTCATCCAGTGTGCCATTAGCAGCCAAAGCGCTGCAGAGAGTGCATGCACCTGCACAGGATGCTGCACGTGCCCATGTTTGATGCGACCTTCTGCGGTTGGAAAACAAGCTCAGAGTTCAACATGGCAGCCGCTCGTCCGCACAGAAAAGGCAACACCTCGCTCAGGCATCATAAGGGAATCGACCACTCACACGCGCACACACTGCTCCTCAAGCGGGGCACAACAGACATGCGTCGGACGCGGCCAGCTAGGTGCCAAAGTAGAGGTTGCCAAACTCGCCCACGCCTGCAAGCAAAAGCGGCGGCTCGGTCGTGCGCCTGGGGGCAAGCAGCGAGGGTGCTGGGGCCGGCCACAGCGTCTTGCCTGGCACGACCTGGAAGTTCTCGGCCACGCCCTCGTCGATCTCGCTCGTGATCAGCTTGACCGCGGGGAAGGTGCCGCACACGCGGTGGATGCCCTCCGGCGAGGCGATCAGCGTCAGGAACAGGATCTTTTGCTCCGCCACGCCCTTCTTCAGCAGCACCTGCGGACGCGAGCCGGCAGCGCGGCCGGGTCGGCGCCGTGCCGCTGCGCGCCGTGCCCCGGAGCAGCGAGGACGCCCATCACCTGGATGGCTCGGAGGGCCGAGTTGCCGGTGCCCAGGATGGGGTCCATCAGCAGCACGTGCCGCTCGGACACGTCCCGCGGCAGCTTCTCGTAGATCAGCTCCTCCTCCACGGCCTCGTTGGCCGCGACCGCCTGCGGCCGGCTCAGCCCCGGGCCGTTTGCGGGCGGCGGGCACGGCTTGTGCCTGTGCACCAGGATCTTGCCGATCTTGATGCCCTTGCAGCAGGCGCGCAGCGCGTTCTCCATCGCCTGCACTCGAGCGGCCCCGTGGCGTGTGAGTGGCGGCGCAGGGTCGGTGTGCGGCCGCGCGGGAGGCGTGCGCGCGCGGGGGAGGCGCGCGCCTCGCCGCTGCGGATGACGCTGACGCCGCACAGCTTCTTGGCAAAGTCGACGCCGACGTACGGGCGGCCGGTCGGCGTCACCACCGTGCGCTCGGAGAAGGGCAGGTGGCCCAGGCCCGCCTCCACGACCTGGCGGGCGGCGGCGGGTGCATGGCTCGGCGCGCTGCAGGGGCCCTGGCGGCAGGCTGCAGGCGGGCGGCGCCGGGGGGCGAGGCGCGCACCAGGCGCAGCAGGCGGTCGGTGTAGAAGACAAAGTCCTCGGCGCTCGTCTCGCGCGAGCGGATGATGGTGTGCATGCCCCGCACCTGCGGCGGCGCACCCGCGGCTCCAGGCGCGCGCGCGGCTGGGCGGGGCCGGGGAGATGGCGAGAGGAGGGGCGTGCCTGGAAGTTGGAGGGCATGACCTCCAGGTTGGTGTAGATGCGTCTGCGGGCGGCGCGGCGGGCAGCACATCAGTCGCACCCGCAGCGCCGGGAGCTTGGAGTCTGCTGCTGAGAGACCACCGCGGGCCCTCCTCGGGCAGCGCGCCTGAGGTCCGGCTGCCGCAGCTTGCTGCGGATGTGCTCGGTGATCAGGTCGATGGCCACCTCGTTCGCGTTTCTGCGCGCGTGCGGCGGCTCAGCGCTCGGCGGGCGGCGGCTCCTGCGAGGGCTCGGACGGCAGCTGGCAGCCTTGCCTGGCCCAGGGGATGATGACGTCCGCGTGCCGCCGGGAGGGCGCGATCCAGGTGTCGAAGCAGGGCTTGACCTGGCGCGTGTACTGCGAGATCACGCCCGCCACGTCGCGGCCGCGCACGCTCACGTCGCGCTGGATGCTGCGGCCGGCCGCGGAGTGGGGAGCTTCAGGCCCGCGCAGCTGCTGCAGCTGCGAGCCCGGGGCGGTGCTGCGGTCGGCAAGGCGCAGTGCAAACGCCAAACCCGCCAAACCTGTGGAGACCCTTTCAGAGCAGGCGCCCCCCTCCCGCCACGCGCGAGGCCCCGGCTCCGCTGCGAGAGGCGGCCCGCGCACCGGCGCGCGAGGCGCACGTCGTCGTCGGTGTCCACGAAAATCTTCATGTTCATCATCTCCCGCAGCGAATCGATCGCCAGCACCAGGATGCCCTCCAGCAGCACCACGTCCGCCGGCTGCACTCGCCGCACCTCTGCGGATCGGCGGTGCCGCGTGAAGTCGTAGATGGGGACGTCGACGGCGCGCATGGCCTGCAAGCAGCCAAGAGGCGCTGACGCTGGCTGCCAGGCAGCGCAGATGAAGCGGTAAGGCAGCTGCAAGGCGCGCACCTGAAGGTCGTTCAGCGTGCCCAGCAGCGCCTCCTCGTCAAACGCGCTAGGGTGGTCAAAATTGTGCGCTGCGTGGGGTGAAGGCAGTCAGTGCTGCAGCAAGAGCAGCCGTGGACGGGTTTGGCAGGAGCGGTGTGGGCCTCACCATGCACGTTTTCCCGCTCCTCGTCAGTCAGCTCGCGGTAAAAGCTGTCCTGGTTCAGGATAGCCACGCACTGGTCGCCAAGCTTTTGCATGATGGCGTCGCACACCGTGGTTTTGCCCGAGGCAGTGCCCCCCGCCACGCCGATGAAGAAGGGCTGGCTCCGATTGGTCCGGCAGCCACTGCAGACGCAGGGGCAGAACGCGGCTCAGCCAGGGGAGCGGAGGTTCAGTGCCGCACCGCCAGAACTGTACAGCTGGTAGCCCGGCTCAATCAGCGCACCTGGCGGTCCGACTCGACGGCGAAAGGCCGTTGGGCGCTCCATCTGCGGACATGGCGTCGCCTGGCCGCTTGCACGGCTCCTATCGGTGAAAGCTGATCCGCATCTGCTTCCGATCGTCCGGCGCCCAGCCCAGGGCCACCAAGCAGCCGCAGCAATAGTGCTGGATTCGAGCATAGGCTTCGTCGAACAGCGCTGCCAGCGTCCCGCCAGTCCCGAGTCGAATCAGATGGCGGATTTCCCGGGTGTGGCGCGCTCCCGCTTTTGCCAGTGCGGAGCTTGGGCTGGGGAAGAACGTGCGCGCGTTGCACTAGATATGAATGGCGCTTTATGAGTCGAATAGCGGATTTCTTCACGCGGAATGCTGCGCTGGCCTGCGCTGCCTGTGCAAGGAAGCCATGGTCGTCAACGATGGCCCCTCGCCGATCGCGTGTCACTCTCTAGCTTCCCAACCGTGACAAGAACTTTGCTCGATTTCATCAGTCCTCCAGTTTTCTCGCAGCGCTGCCACATGCGGCACGCCAGTCGACAGTGCTGTTTCTCCTGACACCGTCTCAAAGAGGCGGCACCAGGATGTCACCTCTAGCGCTGGGCTCTCTTGTGGCCACAGGAGTCCCAGGCATTCCGTGCTGGTGGGCTCGCATTCCGTGCTGGCGGCATGTCTGCAGGGGAGGAGTCCTAACTCCTCCGCTCAGCCGCTGGCCGCGTTTGCAGGCCACCCAGGTCGGTAGTCGTGGTCCCTTTCTACGCCGAGGATGCATGCAGAAGAAGGCAGGCCCGCGCGCAGGCAGCCGCCAAGGAGGCGCCCGCCAGCGCAGACACGGTTTGCTCTCACCCTTTGTTTGGGGCAGTCTGCCGCATCATTCGCCGCGCGTTTGCTGAGCCTGCAGCGACGTTTGCAGGTGCTGATCACCGAGGTGCGCGGCAAGGACCGCAGGCGCTTCCCAGCCGACCCGCAGGCGCCGCACAGCGGCGGCGGTCAGGCAGCTGGCAGTGCTAGTCTGGACATCGGCCTGCAGGATTTCGTGAAGAGTGAGCACTGTTGGCCTTGCCCTCGGACCTGATGGGAGCCGAACCGCCAAAGGCGGCGCTGCTGATTGCCGCCGCCGCCGCCGCGCATGAAGGCTTCTTCCTGCCGCGCGGCTTCCCGGACAGCGTGACCCCCGATTACCTGGGCTACCAGCTGCGCGCGCTGCCGACGCACGTGACCGGCTGGATGAGCAAGTCGTTGGCCACCAGCAGCCTGATCACTGCGCTGGGCGTCGGCAGCCCCGGCGCAGGCGGCGCCGTGGCCGCGACGGCCGCAATCAAGTGGATCACCAAGGACGGCCTGGGCGCTTTTGGCCGCTTCCTGGTCAGCCTGCTGGGCCTGTTGGACCCTTCCGGCGCCTGCCGCCCTGTCATGACAGCGCTGAGGGGGCGCGTCGCCGCGGCAGGTGGGCGGCCGGCTGGGCGGCGTGTTTGACGAGGACCCGCGGCGCTGGCGCATGATCGCGGTCGGCTTTGCGACACTGGGCCTGGCGCTGGAGATCGCGACGACCGCCTTCCCGGCCGGCTTCCTGCTGCTGGCCGGCGGCGGCAACCTGAGCAAGGCGGTCGGCAAGGGGCTGAGCGCGCCCTGCTACCGCCTCGTGCAGAACCACTTTGCGGCCGCCAGCAACCTGGGCGACATCTCCGCCAAGGAGCAGGCCCGCCCCTCCCTCCGCGCCCGCCCGCTGCCGCCCGCCATGCGACCCTCGTGCGGGGGGCTGAGCGGGCGCGGCGGCCGGCAGGTGTGGGAGGTGACCGCGGAGCTGACGGGTCTGGCGGCCAGCGTGCTGCTGCTGCGGGCGATCGAGGCCAACGGGCAGCCGGAGGCGGTGCTGGGAGTCTGGCTCGTCGTGCAGGCGGGCACTCCCTTCCCTTCTGCGCTTTCCAGCCGTGACAAGTGGGGCAGCCACAGCAGTCCCAACGCGCGGCCGCCACCGCCGCCAGGTCGTGCACGTGGCGCTGCGCTACACCAGCCTCAGCTACCTGCAGTTTGAGGAGATCAACCAGAAGCGCGGCTGCCTGCTGGTAGCCGCCCACGTGCGAGGCGACGCTGTCCCCAGTGCGCTGCCAGCCCCATCCCCACCACCTCTCAGCAGCTCCGGCACCAGGGCCTCCAGCGCCGACCCCCCTGCCCGCGCTTTGGCCGCAGGCATTCGGGCGGCAAACGAGGCAGAGCCGATGCTGGCCGGCCCCTCTGGCGTGGCGCCGCACGTGCAGCTGGGGGCTGGTGTGGAGGCGGCCTTTGGCGACAGCCTGCCCAGCCAGGCCGAGCTGCGGCGGCTGCGGCGCGTCTTTGGCGGCGAGCGCTTCTGGCTGGTCTGGCGGGGCGGGCGCGGCCGCGCGCTGCTGGCGCCCGACTGCACGCCGCAGGACGTGCTGCGGCTGCTGTGGCAGGCGCGCTGCTGCCCAGGCCTTGCCGGTCCCGGCAGCACGTCTGGTCACCCTGCGCTCCGACCGACAGGTGCAGGCTGCTGGCTTGCTGGGTGGGCCTGAAGCCTGCCGCCTGCTGCGGCTCCGCAGGCGGCCTGGCTGGACCACCAGGGCGTGTTTGACGCCCGGGTGGAGGACTACTCCAACAGCCTGGCGGCCCTGGAGCAGCGCTGGCCGGATTTCGAGCGGCAGCTGCGCGGCCGGGACTGGGACCCCGCCCGCTGCATCTTCCGCATGGGCGACACGCGCGTGGAGGTGCAGTGAGCTGCGAGTTTTACACGTGACACGCGATGGGTCACGTCCGGGACTGTTGACCCTCACACTGCCTACACCCTAGTACAGAAGGTGCACCCGCCTAAGCATCGTTTCCTCACCTGTGAACAGCAGACTCTGGCTGCAGCCGCAAGCTGCGGGCCCGGCTGGAAGCAGGCAGCCCTGAACTCCTCTCGCTGCACGCGCGCCCACCCAATGTCACGGGGAAACAAAGGAGGCAGACCTAGGAATTTTGCAAACTCGAGAGGAGTGGCCAGCTCCTGCCAAACAAAGGCCACACGCTGCAAATGAACTTGTTCTACAGCTACGCCGAGTAGAACACTACTGCCAGGTCCCTCACAGCACTCTGCACAAGCAACTTCCTAAACGGAACAGCTGCGAGAGGACACAAAGCTCCACACTCGCCTCTCCTAAGCTGGGTCTGCAAGGGCAAAAAGCAGTGCTGACACGCACAAGGTTGCTGCGAGTGCTGGGCATGGAAAGCAGCTTGGCTCAGCCGACGAGCGCGCGGATGACGTGGCCGCCCGCGTCCGCCTCCAGCGGCGGCAGCGCGCCCAGCAGCCGCACCTGCGCCACGTCCTCGCCCGGCGCCTCCGCACGGCCGCCCCGGCGCAACATGCCCCGGATCTGGTTCAGGCTCGTGTCGCCGCCCTGCAGCGCCGCAGCCGCGGCCTCGGCGCCCGCGTGGCCGGCACCCCGCCCCCGGGCAGGAAGGGGCGCGCGACGCACGACTGAGAGCGTCACGGTGCGCCCCGTCGTCGTCTGCACGCTCAGCCGGATGGCCGGCTGCGGCCGGGCGAGCAGGCAGGCGCCCGCGCGCGCGGCCGTGCCCAGCGCCAGCCGCGCGCCCGCCAGCGAGTGCAGCAGCAGCGCGTTCGTCAGGTGCGTCAGGCGGCCCGGGCCCTGCCGCTCTGCACGCGCACGCCGCCGGCCGTCATTGCGGCGGCAGGCAAGCCTCGCCAGCCTGGCGGTCGGGGACGGGGCGGCGGAGGAGCACCCAGCACGATGACGCGCTGCTGCTCGGCCGGGACGCCCAGGCGCTGCTCCACGGCCGCGCGCAGCTCGCCCAGACGCGCGCGCAGCTCCGCCTCCACCAGCGTCACCTGCGCCGCGCGCCGCGCCTCGGCCGCGGCAGCCTGCTGCCGTGCGGGAGAGCAAGGAGCCGAGGGGGCGCGCGCGTGCCTGCCCCGACAGCTGCTCCACCTGGACCGTGAGGGTGCTGCCGCCCGTCTGCAGGGCGGCCGCCGCCTCGGCGCGCCGCTGCGCCTCCACCAGGCCCTGGAACCAGGCGGTGCCCTTGCACCAGGCGAGCAGCCCGCGGCCGTGCAGCTCCCTGCGGCGCCGCGCGCTCCCCTGTCGCGCGCCGACCAGGCTGCACTGTGCACAGGAGCAGAGATGGGCCGCGGCGCCACCTGTTGAACGCCTCAGGCAGGAAGAAGAAGTTGGCCGTCGCCACGAGCGACGCCCGCACGTCGCTGCGCGCCGCCTGCAGGCCCCTGCGCAGCCGCGCCGCGAGCCGGCCCAGCCCCGGCAGCCGCGCGCGGTCCTCCGCCAGCACCAGCGCCTGCCGCTCCGCCGGGGGGCCGCCCGCCCGCGCGACCGCTTCCCGCAGCTCGGCCAGCGTCGCCGCCGCGCCCTGCGAGGGAAGGTGCCGCCTCGGCCTCGAGGGGGGGCGTGTGCCTTTTTCTTTTTAATAAGACTGCAGAAAGCCGGGGCGCACGATGCGCAGCGTGCGGTGCGGCCCGCTCGACAGCTGCAGCTCCACCAGGATGCGAGCCGCCGGCTGCTGCGCGAGGCCCGGGGCCGGCGCAGCGCCCGCGAGGCCGCTGGCCTGGACCGCCGACTTGGCCCACCCCAGCGCGCTGCTGGCCGCCGTGGCGGTGCCTCTGGCGATCCTGCGCGGACAGGCGCCTTCTGTGATCAGGCCACCGTGCTGTGCCCCCGAGCGGCCACCACTTGAAGTGGTCGCAGGAGCGCACCGCAGTGCTGGCTGGTAAAGCGCGCTCTTGGCCAGGCTGCTGCCGGTAGCGGCCAGCGACGTTTGCTGAAGGTACAGCGCCCAGGCCATCGCGGCGTGATGCGTCCTTGCGAGCATGGAGCCTGCTGGGGCTGGCTGCGGCTGCAGGTGTTTCATGGGCGCAGCAGGCACCTCTGCCGGCAACTCCAGCAGAGTTGGCAGCCGGCTCTCAGGTAGTGTAGGTGCTTCCGCTGCAGCCAGGTCGGCGAGCATGGTGTGGATGGGTGCGGACTGCACACGTCCCGGGGGGGACGCAAGCACAGAGCATTTACGCACCTCGCTGGCCACACGTACTCGTTGCACAGCCCCAGGCGAACATAGGCGCGGGCCTCTGTTTCGTAATGCGCTGCTGCTGCCGCAGCGCGGCAGCCGTCTCGCGCTCAGCGCGTTGTCCTTAGAGGACCAAATGCCATCGGACCGGTGCGCCACATCCGGGCCGGGAGTGCGGAAGTGCGCTGGCCCACAGGCTTCACCGAAGGCTTTAGTGTTTTCAAGTAAGTGAATTTGAGGGGGAGGGGTGGGACATATGGCACAACGCGCCCTAACGGCGGCGAGCGGCGGTCACTCTTGTGCCGGGCCAGCCGCCGGCGAAGGGGCTCGAAAGCCAGCTGATCGTGAGCGCCGAGCTCTGCTTCGGTTACAAGCCCGGTGTTTGAGATCACAGAGACTGGCTGCTCGCGATGGTCAAGGAAAGCAAGGGAAGTCCGCTATCTCTGCACTCAAGCGGAATGGAAACAGAACAGAGCAAGCCAAGCAGAAAGCCAAGCAGAGTTTTGCAGCGTCCTGGGGCCGCGCAGCAGCGGCCAGGAAGCAGCCGTCAGAACAGGAAACAGACCTCCAGAGCAAAGCAGCAGCACATCGCGGCCTGCGATGCGGTGTGGCACTGCGTCAGTGCCCTGGGAGCAAGCATTCTCCCTGCTGAAGACAGGGTCAGCAGGTGGGTGCGCACCAGCAGGCCTTCCAGACAGCCAATTTGTGCGCCCCCGCTCGCTGGCTGGACGTAAGTCGTCTGCTGCGGATAGTAGCCGGGTTGCGGCCCGTACTGCGGCCTGTACTGCTGCCCGTACGCGGGGTACTGCTGCTGGCCGTACGGCTGACCGTAGCGCGCCTGGTCCCCACCGTACGCGCTCTGCAGCAGCACAGGCAGGGTCGGGGGCGGAAGGGGGGAAGTGGTTGACAAAAGCGCGGTCAGGTGCTCAGTCATACCGGATAGCCCGGCGGGGGCGGCTCCCATTGGCTACTACTGGTGCTAGCAGTGTTGTACTGCTGCGCCGGCGGGTAGCCATACTGCTGCTGCTGCTGCTGCTGCTGCCATCCGGGCCCAGACACCGGCACGCCTGCGATTCCGCGCGCATTCGGGTCTCCTGTTCCTATTTCTGCAGCTGCTGCTGTACCGAGGCCAGCATTGTGGGCCTTGGGAAGCCGGATCATGCGCCCCACCTTGGGCGGGTGCATCCGACGACGGCTTCATCGCCGCCTCCGCTGCGCCTCCTGGCCTGGCCGCACGTGGTGGTGTGAAAAGAAGAAAGAAAAATGAATGACTTCCGGAGCGCGAGCAGGCAACCCTGCTCGACAGCTGTTCTCGGGTGGACGGGTGTAGCTGCGTCAAACAGCTTTTGCTTGTAGAACACTCGACCTCACAACCGGCCCTCTGAGCACAGGCCGGCGCCTCTGCACAGCCGCGCGCCGCGTCGACAGATTGAAGTCCGCGGCGGCCAATCGCGCTGCTCGCAGGCGTACTCGGGCAGGCAAGGGGCCCGAAGGCGACTTTTAGCCACAACAGTGTCGAGAGCAGCGCGTCCGGTTGCTCGTGGGCAGGCCCGGGCGGCCCTCTAGACATCCGGAGACTCACGCCCCGACCGCCGCCGGCGAGGCCTGGCCGGTGGACGATCACACGTGGGGAAGGAGCGACTTCCCGCAGCGTCACCCACTGGCGGTGGCGAGCACGTCGTGATTATTGCGTGAGCGACGGCTGACTGCCCGAGAGCCCCCGCACGTACGGTACTTTCCCGCCCGCGTGGGGCCAGCGAGTACACCTGAAACATGCTCTTGGTCATCAAGCGACCTCCCTGCTGCCTCGCAGGCAGGCCGGCGGGCGAGGGCAGCCGGCATGCATCGGGGTTTGGCGCTCGCCGCGCTTGCGGCCGTGCTGCTGCTGGGCCCGGCGGTGAGCTTTCAAAAGCTTCTCTTGCCCACCTGCAGCAGTGCACTGGATTCTCTTGCGGGATGGCCGCTGATGTCAGGCTGCACGCCCGAACAGGCGGTGCAGAGCACTAGCAGTTCGGACGACAGCAAGTCGTGGGTGGCGAAGAACCACGGTAGCAACGCGGAGGATCACGCGCGGACGCGTGAGGCGCGGCGGCAGGCGCGCAGGGCCCAGTCACAGCAGCCGCGCCATGCGCATGCAGCGGAGGCCGCCGTCTCTGGCGCAGTCCACGCAAACAGCGGCCAGGACCAAACCCGCCAGGCGCACGTCGGTGGCGTCCGGGACCAGAGCTACCAGTCTGGTGACAGCAGCGTCCAGGAGCACAGCCACCAGGCCGGCAACAGCCAAGAGCAGACGCAGGCCAGCAGCGGCACCGAGCAGAGCTACCAACAGCCTGATGCCAGCAGCCAAGAGCAGGGCCACCAGGCCCAGACCAGCGGCGGCCACGAGCAGAGCGGCAGCAACTCTGGCAGCTCCGGCACCGCCTCCGGTGGGGGCTCGAGCCGCTGCTGCCCTGCCCGCTCATCGCGCCCGGCGGCAGCCCTGACCGGCAGTGCCGCCTGCGGATGTAGGCGAGCAGGCGCACGTGGCACCGCGCGACCCCTACAGCTGGGACGGGCAGCCGAGCTGGGAGTGGGACAACCCGCGCACGCTCTACTTTGAGCCGGTGGCCGGCCTGGGCAACCGCCTGCGCGCGCTCGGTGCGCGGCCCGGCCCCCTGTGGGCATCCGTGCTGCGTGGGCTCGAGGCTGGGCGGCGGCTGAACCGGCGGCCGCTGCGGCCGCAGCGTCGGCGATCGTTGTCGCGCGCGACTTTGGCGTCGGCATCAAGGTCATCTGGCGCGGCGAGGGCAGCTGCGGCGAGGGCTGCGGCAATCCGGGCTTCAACTCCACCTGGCCCGACCTCTTCTCGGAGCCGCGCCTGCGCCTTGCCGACAACTTCCCAGGTGCCGCCCCTCTCCTCCCCCACCTACCGGCCGCTCAGCTGGCAGCGCTGGCGGCCATCCTGCCCACCAGAAGAGCCGGCGCCCAGCCAGAGCCGCCGGTCATCGGCTGCCGCGTGCCCCCGCGCAGGCAGCAACTACAGCGTGCTGGAGGAGGGCGCCTACCTGCGGGCAAAGGACCGCGACGACAAGACGCCGCCGCTGCAGCCGGGCCAGTGCCTGCTGCATTACCCGACCGACTACCAGGAGATGGTGCAGCTGATGCAGACCGCCTGGACCACGTGCGCCCCACAGGACGCCTGCCCCGGGGGAGGGGGGGGGGGCACGAAAGGGACACATGCTTGGCTCGCTTGCCTGGCCTGAAGCAGCAGCGGCAAGGACGGCTCTGCGAGTGTTTAAGAGTGGGACGCGCAGCACCCGCTGAGCCTGCAGTTGCAACCCGCCTTGCAGGGTGGACGGCCAGGAGATCCTGTGCATGAAGAGCGACCGGTGGCTGACGGAGGCGGGCGAGAAGGAGGGCAAGTTCTTCTTCCGCCTGCTCAAGCCCTCGCCCAAGTGAGCGCCCCCGCCTCTCCTGCTGCACGCCAGCCGCCCGCTCCCCCAAGGAGGGTGCCTCCATGCCGGTTGTGAGATTGCGGCCGGTCGCTGCCGCCCGCAGGGTGCAGTCCATGATCGACAACTTCAAGGCCGAGACGGAGTGGGAGCAGAACCACATGGTGGCGGTGCACGTGCGCCGCGGGGACCTGACCATCTACGGCAAGGACGTGCGCCGCCCGCCCCCCTGCCGGCCTGACCGCCGGCAGACACACCCCCCAGTGGCACCCGCGGCTGGCCTGAGCCTCGCGCCCGCCCCTGCTCGCGCCAGAATGACCACAAGAAGATCACGACGCTCATCCCGATCGAGAGCTACGTGGAGACGATGCGCAAGCAGAAGGCGCTGGCGGCCGGCGTCAAGCGCGTGCGCTTCTTCCTGGCGACGGACGACGTCGAGGCGGAGGCCGCCATCAAGGCCGCCTTCAAGCCGGGTGCGCGGCGCCGCCAGCCGATGCAGTCGCCAGCGAGGCTGTCTGCCTGGCCGGCCCACCGCCTGCAAGCACAAGCTGGGCCTCACAACCGTGTTACAAGGCGTCGTTGCCCCGCTGGGCGAGCTTGCTCGGGCGGGCACCTGGCTTCCACACGCCTGCCGGTGCCGGAGCTGGTGGCGCTCGCCCCCCGGTCAGCACACTGGCCCGGCAGAGGCAGACTCACAAGCGCCCTCTCGGTGCAGGCTACGTGCTGACCTACCAGAAGACTGCCTGGTCGCGGCTGGAGGTGGAGGCCATCCAGCAGGCGCTGGTCGACGTCATGCTGCTGGCCGACTGCCCGGTCCTCATCGGCACCTACTACTCCTCCTACTCGGAGACGGCCAAGATGATCGGCTGGCCCTTCTTCATCCAGGCACGCCCTGCCCTCGCCGAGGATCGGGCTCGGGGGCATGCGCGGTCTGTCGGGCCAGAGCTCCTGCCGGCGTGGCGACGGCTGGCTCAAGCGGCACTGGCTGGCGCAGGTGGGCCACGAGCTGAAGCAGCGCGCCATAGAGACGGTGATCGCCAAGGAGGACCCGGACGAGGAGGAGGAGGCGCGGCGGCGGCGGCACCGTCGCCTCATCGAGGCCTGAAGCGAGGCTGGCCGAGTGGCCGGCTGAGAGGCGCCCAGGCCCGCGCTCGGATACCGACCGCGTGCCTTTCCGACGACTGAACTGGTGTCTGGCTCTTTTTCTTGCCACTTCCACGGCGCTGGCTTGGTGCTGCTGCCCGCGCCCCCTTGTGCGCTCCACACTGTGGGATCATCCTCATCCTTTTGCCCTCGAGCGGCACTCCCCCGCCGGCCAGGCGGGGCGCGGAGTGCCCACAACCGCGCTCTGCGCCTCCCCGCTTTGCGGCGCGCATGTAGCACCCGCCGTTCTGAGGCCAGAGCCGCTGGCAGCAGCGCAGCCGCATGTAGCAACCGGCACAGCTGCAGGAACGCTTCACCAGAACGTTTTACAAAGCGAGCGTGTGTTTGCCGCTCTCGCAGCGAGACCAGCGGGTCATGTTCATGACTCTGAAACACTGCCCACAAAACCGCGGGGCTCCAAAGACCGCAGAGAGTAGGACTTTGCTTGTGCAACGGCGCCTGCAATTGGCAGGAGCCTTCCAACGGCAGCAAGACTGCCACGCATGTAAGCGATGTATGTCATTGCCCCGCATCCTGCAGCATGCGCACCGCGGCCACGCAGACAGTGAGCAGGTCGTCAGGCCCTGGCGGCCTCCTGCCTCGTGCCGCTGCCCATCGCGTCGGGCGTGAGGGGGCCCTCCGCTTCCGCGGCCGCCTCCGTCTTCACGGCCAGCGGCGCCTCGTCGGAGCTGCTCTCGCCTCCCGGCTGGAGGAGCGCTTCCCGAGCGAGCGCAGCCCGGCTGGAGGGGCGCCGCCGCCGCTTGCCCGCCGCCACAGGCGCCTCTGCAGCAGGCAGCGTCGGTGGTGGTGAGCAGGCTCTTTGCCCAGCACCTGGTGAGTGCGGGGACTGGGCACTTGTGGCCCACCAGCGCCGGCGGCGGGCGCCTCCGGAGGCCGCTTGGCCGCGGCCTTGCCGGCCGAGCCGGGACGCAGCGCCGGCGGCAGGCGGTGGCGCTGCGAGGCGAGGTCCGAGATGAAGAGCACGTTGTGCGCCCAGCCGGCGTACGAACCAAACACGTCTATGAACGCGCGCTCCACGGCGGCCATCAGCTTCGGGTTGAGCGTCTTGCCTGGCGGGACGGCCCCGGGCAGGGTCAGCCTCGCACCGAGGCTGATGCCCCTCCTCGCCTCACAGTGGGAAACGCTCCAACTGCAGCCCGCAGCGGCGGGCGGCGCACCCCGCAGGCCGGGCGTGTAGTACTTGGCAGCCAGCTGCCAGACGTGCGTGTCGACGGGGATCGCCTGGTGCTTGTCGAGCGAGAAGAGGCAGACGCAGGCGGCCACCTGCGCGCGGCCGGGGGGGACGAGCGGATGAGCGCCAGCCGCAGTCTGGCACCGGAACCCGACTGCCTGGTCCCGGGCCGGGCGCGAGCCGGGCCTTGGGGCCGACGCCCGGCAGCGCGGTCAGCGCGGCGGCCGCCTCCTCGTACGGCGCCGCCCGCAGGCCGCCCAGCCAGCGCGCGCCGCCGCCCTCCTTGGCCGCCAGCGCTGCGGCCGTGCCGGTGATGAACTTGGCCCTGCCGAGCGAAGCGGGCCACCCCATCAGCCTGCTGCTGCTGCAGGGCCATTTCTAGAGGCAGCGGGCCGGCGCGGCGGCCGCTGCTCGCCTGTACCCAAACCCGGCGGCCCGCAGGTCCTCCTCCGTCGCCGCCGCCAGCTGCTGCAGGGTGGGGAAGGCGAAGAAGCGCTGCCCGGCCTCGGCGCCGGCGGGCTGCGCCAGGGGCGTGCCGTAGGCGGAGCAGAGGCGCTCGACCATGCCGTGGATGCGCGAGATGTGGTTGTTGCTGCTGCAGATGAACTGGAAGAGGCACTCGAGCGGGTCCTGCCGCAGCATGCGCGCGCCTGCGGCCCACGGAGACTCGCACATCTCGGACTGGGCTGCTGGCGCAGCAGCGCACAGCAGAGCGCGGCTGGCTCCCGGGCGGGGGCAGGACCTGGGAAGTAGGGGTGGACCAGGCGGAAGCGCGCGTCCGCGGCCGCCCAGCCGGCCGACAGCTCCGCCAGCGAGGCGTGCAGGTTGAAGTAGTCGCGCAGGGCGGCCGCATCCTGGCAGGGGCTCGCCTCGGGGCCGCGGGCGAGCACCTGCCACGAGACGTCGTCCGCCTCCTGCCGCAGCCGCACCTGCCGACCGGGGAGGGGGGTGGAGAGTTAGAGAGCCAGAGCAGCAGCTGCTGTGCGCCCTCTGGCTAGCCAATGTGATCAAGGGCGGCACCAGGCGCTGGCCGAGCACGCCCGTGTACTCCTCCTCGCCCGACTTGCGCCAGCGGAAGGACTGCCCCGTCGGCAGCGTGAAGTCCAGTGTCAGTTCGGAGCGTGGCGTGCCCAGCGACCGCCATTCGCCCGCCGGGGCGCCGGACCGCGCCTCCGCGCCAGCTGCCGGCAGCATACCGCTCCACCCGAGAGGCGAAGGGAGGTGGACGCTTAAGGATGGTCCTCTCGCCTCCCGCTGCTGGGGAAACAGGGCACGGCGGCTACGTGCCGACCATGGGGCACACGCACGCGCAGCTGCTGCGCCCAGCCGCCCCGGCAGCGCTGCGAGCGCCGTCCCGGCAGTTGTGTCGGATCGCAAAGGTACGGGATCCCGCTGTCGGGGTCGCCTGCCACGACAGCCAGACGCTTGTATATGCCAGATCAGCTGCTGGCGATCAGCAGAGCGCGCTCAGGCGTCTTGGGCGGGTTGATCGATTCACGTTGGCGGCAAACTCGGCCGAGCAGAAACTCGCTCGTGAACCTGGGACCTGGCGAGACGCACGCGACGTTTCCACTGCAGGTGAGCACACAATCTGAGCGTGCAAGGCGAACTCGGATTCGGCATAGAGGGTTGTTTTCCCAAACGCCTCCTCTGCTCTCGACCAGCCACTCTGACAAAGCCATACTCTTCCGCGTGCTGTTTATCTGCTGGGCATACCGCCCTGGCAGATAAAGAAGGTGACTTGAAGAATCGGCATGTGAGCTTCAGGAATCATGGGCACTGACGATGACTCGCAGCAGGCGCCGGATGGTGCGCTGCTGGCTCCTCTGACGATGCATTGCACCACTGTACGCATACAGAAAGGTGGCTTTTGGTGCCCGAGGCTGCAGAGTTGCCGATGGCTCGATGTCGCGCGCCAAGGACACCAGAATCCGTAGTTTCCCGGCCCGCAGCGGGGACACGCCAGGGCCTCGATTTCAGTCAATCTCAATGCTGCTGAACAGCTGCAGACCGCACGATGCGCCTGCTCGTGCCACGAAAGCGGTGGCAGTTCACGCAGGCCACGGTCCGCGCTGAGGCTCCCGCCCCTGCTGCAGGCACGCTCGCCGGCGCCAGCGGATACGCGCTGGGCAAGTTCCTGAACAAGGGCGGGCGCCGGCAGCGCAGACTGCCCCAGGCTGCGGTGAGGCCTTGACCGAATGCTGGCCGCCGCTGCCTTGTACTGTCAACCTGAGGGACTCAGGGGCCTTCTGCTACCGCACAGGCGGAGGCTGCTGGCGTGCTGCCCTGCGCCAACCAGCCGCTGCTGCCAGAGGGCGTTTGCGGTGCGCCGGCGGGCACGGCAGCCGACGACGACGAGCCCAGGGAGCGCGCAGCCAGCGGCGGCAGGAGCCGCGTGGAGGATGCGCCGGGGGCAGGCAGCGATGCATTTGTGAAACCCACCGTCTCTCATACATCGTCAGCAGTGCTCAGGGTGGCCGTGTGCTGATGCCCCCGCCGGTCGGCTGCAGGCCCGGGACGACGGCGGTGAGTCGGACGAGTGGGAGGCGGCCGGCGAGGCGCCCGGCCTGGATGCGTTCCTGGACGAGGCGCAGGCGGAGGCCGCCGACGAGGCTGGACTCGTCATCTCGCTCGGCGGCGAGCAAGGTGCCCGCCAGGCCCCTCCCCCCGCACCGGCCTGCTTGGGGCTGCGCGACCGACACGTCCCCGCTCTGCAGGTGCGGCGGAGGAGGCCGGCAAGCCCAAGGGGCGGCGCAAGTACAGCCGCATGGAGGTGCTGTGCGCTGCGCTGGTGCACCAGGCGCACCTGCTCTGCCTGCTGGGCCGCGCGCGCATGCAGGAGGCGGCCGCCGGCGACCCGGCCGTGCAGGTGGCCCCGCCTGGCCCGTGCGCCCCGGCCTGAGAGGCCGCTGGGCGAGCGCAGGGCTGGGACTGACCCCTGGCTTTGGCGCCCGCAGGCTGCTGCCGTCTCGCTGCTGCCGTCGCAGGAGCTGGGGCCGCTGGTCAACCGCGCGTCCTCGGACGGCCTGCTGGCTCGCCACCTGACGGGCCTCGTGGACTGGTTCCAGCAGGCCTTCCGGCTGGAGCCGCCGCCCGTGCCGGACGAGCGGGCGGCGCCACCGCCCGGCGGCGGCGCGGCTGCGGCCGCAGCGCGCCTGCAGGCTGCCGCAGCCGCCCGGGCGGGTGCTGGGGACGACCTGGTGGCGCTCTTCGTGGCCATGCTGCGTGCGAGCGGCCTGCTGGTCCGCTACCTCAGGTGCGCAGGGCACTGCAGTGGGGGGCTGCCAGCGCGCCGTTTCTGAGCCAGAGTAGCAGGTTTCGCCAGGGAGGAGAGGCGCCCCCTGCGTGGCTTGCAGGGCGCTGGACCCGCTGCCTTGGCGTCCGGGCGCTGTGGAGCGGCACGTGCCCAAGCAGAAGGCCGCCGCCCGCAGCAAGCAGGCCGCCCAAGCGGCCGGCAAGAAGGCGGGCGGCAAGCAGTCCGGGTGCTGTGCAGCAGCCGCATTCCCACGGTGACCAGAGACCAGGCTTTCAATGTGTGGTCACCCGCCCAAGTGCACGCTGCCCTGCAGGGGCAAGCAGCGCAAGGCGGCGGCAGGGGAGGAGCCGCGCGAGCAGGCCGAGGCTGAAGAGCCTGTCGAGGCTGGCAAGACGCGCCAGGCCAAGAAGAGGGCCAAGAAGGCCGAGGCGCAGTCGGCAGGCGCCGCCGAGGGGGAGGGGGATGCCCAGGCCCGCGCCCGCTCCGAGGCTCAGTCCCGAGTTTGGGCAAGGCGCCCGCCTGGCCAGGTTAGCAGCTGCTGAGATGGCACGGCTGCTGCGCCGTCAGGCTGCGCCCAAGGAGCCGCCGGCCAAGCGGCAGCGCAGCGGCAAGGCGGACCTGGAGTTTGAGAACCAGCTGGCCATGGCCTTGCTGGCTTCGGCAGGCGCTGGCGCGGCCGCCGGCAGCAGCGTGGCGGCCGAGCAGGCAGCCGGCGGGGCTGTCAGCAAGGCGGCAGGCGAGGCAGCGGGCAAGGCGGCTGCCCCGCCCGGCCTGGGGTCCACATGGGCCAGGGAGCAGGACCGCAGCCAGGTGCGCCTGGCTGCCGGCCCAGCTCCCGCCGTGGCACCTCGCGCCGCTTGGAAGCGGAGCCGGCACTGCCCTCGAGCCCCCCAAGGACGAGGCGTGCCGTCCGCAGGTCGCGGACTGCTGGGCCGAGGTGTTTTGCGGCGGCGAGGCGGGCGGGCAGGGCCGCTGGGTGGCCGTGCACCCGCTACTAGGCTGGCTCGACCAGTGAGCTGCCGGGCCCTTTCTCTCACCTCTGCGCACGCGCCAGCAGCCACGCCCGACAAGCTGCCCCGGTGCGCAGGCCCGAGCTGGTGGAGGGCGCGCGCGTGCGCCACGGCCCGCTCGCGTACGTGGCCGCGCTGCATGGCGGCGGCGCCAAGGACATGACCTCCAGGCCAGTCTGGCCGCGCCCGGGCAGGGGCGGGAGGCGGCAGCAGGCCGCGCTCGGAGCAGGACGCCGCTGACAGAAGCGCGAGTGAAACTCGTCGGCCGCAGGTACGTGAGCAACGTGCGCCTGGCGGAGAAGGCCAAGGGGCCCAACGCGCACTGGTGGGCGCGCACGCTGCAGCCGCTGCGCAAGGCGGAGGCGGCCGCCACGCGCGGGCACCTGGCGCAGCTGGACAGCGGCGCTGCGGTCGGCAGCAGCGCCGCGGGCCCGAGCGGGGGGCAGGCGGGCGGCGGGCGGCAGCCCACGGCGCGGAAGCAGGCGCGCCGCGCCCCGGCTTTCTGTGTGGCGAAAGCGGCGTGCTGCGGGAGGCAGCCTCACGACTGTCGTGCGTCACAGGCAAAGGCGCGGGCGGCGAGGGAGGACGAGGAGCTGCGGGCGCGCGTGGAGCAGCAGCAGCTGGAGGTGCCGACCACGCTGGAGGGCTTCAAGCGCGCCCCTCCAGGCTGCCAGAACACTCGTGTCGTGCCGGGCCCGCGGCTCAGCTTCACTGACGCCCTCCGCGCGCGGGCCGCAGGCACCACAAGCACTTTGTCCTGCAGCGCCACGTCGGCCGCTACTGCGCCATCCGGCCGGGCGCGGCGCAGCTCGGGCTGCACCGCGGCGAGCCGTACTTCCGCGCGGCCGACGTGAGCGAGCTGCACACCGCCGACAAGTGGCAGCAGCTCGGCTGGCAGGTCGCGCCCGACCAGCTGGGCTCTCCCTTCAAGGAGGTGCTCAAGCGCGGCGCCAAGAAGAAGGCGGAGGCCGCCGCCGCAGCCGCCGCCGACGCGGGCGACATGGTGCGTGAAGCAGCCCGCCAGCCTGCCGGCAGTCTGGGAGCGTCTCGGCCGAGCCGTGGCCTGTGGCGGCAGGAGGAGGACGGCGCGGAGCCCGCCAAGCCGGACCCGTCGCTGCTGACACGGCTGTACGGCAAGTGGCAGACGCGGCCGTGGCAGCCGCCGGCCGCCAAGGACGGGATCGTGCCCAAGAACGAGCGCGGCACCGTGCACTGCCCGCCGCTCGCCGCCAGCCTGCCGCTGGTGCTCCCTGGCTGCCGGACCGCGCTCGCGGGGGCAGCTGCGCGCCTGCCCCGGCGCCTGCTAATGGCTGGCCGCTCCCCGCCCCCGCGCGCGCGCAGGGCACGCGCCAGATCGACCGGCTGCGCATCACGGGCGTCTGCAAGCGGCTGGGCGTCGACTACGCGATGGCCATGACCGGCTTTGACATCCGCGCGGGGCGCTCGGTGCCGCGCTTTGCAGGCGTGGTCGTCTGCGAGGAGGCCGCGGACGCCGTGCTGGCCGAGTGGCACCGCGAGCAGAGGTGCCTGCCGTCCCCCTGCTGCGCTGCTGTCCTCGCGCCGCCCGGGCCAGCAGCCAAATCTGCTGAGCGGCGGGACCCGACCGCAGCGAGCTGGCCGAGAAGGAGGCGCGCAAGCGCATGGAGGACGCCGGGCGGCTGTGGGGCGCGCTGCTGCGGGCGATCTTCACGCGGCTGCAGCTGACGGAGCAGCTGGAATCGCCGCAGGCGCAGGCGGTCGCGGCGACAAAGGTCGGCAAGAAAACTGCTGCCAAGGCGTCCGGCAAGGGCGGACGGTGGGCACCTCGTCTCTCTTCTGTCTGTGTTTCGTTCGCTTGCGCTGGCACAGACACTAAGTGCATGTCCATTGCATTCCCGGCTTCAGGGGAGGTCGGGGCAAGGCTGCGGATTCCGCCAAGGCTGAAGCACGCAAGGGACAGCGCGCGGAGGGCGAGGACGCGCTGGAGGACGGATCGCGGCGCTCGAAAGACGGCGGTGCTGCGGCGGAGATTGAGGATATTTGAAGTGTTGAGGCGTTGCATTTTTTGGTTGAATTTCCCGCCGCCTCCTGCGTTTCGAGGTTTTTGCCGGCCCAGCTCTTGGACACGGTGTTCCTTGTGCCTCACTATCCACGAAACGTCGGCCTCACCGACAACGATCCGTCGCGCCTGCAAGTCCGAGCTTGTGAGCACCGCCAGAACTCGGAATGGGCGCCCGCCTTCGCATCGCCTGCTTGTTGGCGGTCATGCTCCTATGCGGCACCTTTGTGGCGGTCGCCGGAGCCCGATCGTCACGACGCAGCCGAAACAGCCTCGCAGGTGAGTCTGCCTGCCGCGGGTGGCAAGCTCGCAGAGGGCGGCGATGAGCGTTAGAATTTCGTGATTTGCATGCCCGCCAACAGCATCGGCGCAGTTTCACTGATCCCGAGACATCAGCAGTTTGCTGGGCTTCCAGTGAAATGCACTGTGGTTTCGCTGATCCTGGGGAGCTTCTGAGCTTCTTTTGAAGTGCACTAAGCGCTGGTGCACTCGACATGCAGCCGATGATGATGAGTGCCAGCGTGTGAAGGCGCCCGGAAGCTCCACCAAGCTCGACTCGCGGGAGCTGGCGCATCAGCTCTCTCATCGGCGCCAAGAGTCGCGGGTGCTGATGTCTGCGACCGAGATGGCCATCATCGAGTCGTTCATGAAGCCGAGCGACGTGATGCTGGAGTGGGGAAGCGGCTTTTCAACGCTGTGGTTCTCATCTTTGGTGGGGCAGTACTATTCGATCGAACACGACGCCGAGTGGTGTGTCAGCCACCGCTGCGCCCCGGTCCCACGTTTGGCGACATCGCACGACAAAACATGTCCATCATCAATCCGCAGGTCTGCTACCGTGGGGGAGCAGCTCAACGGGCGCGACAACGTGCACTACCTGACGGCACCGGTAGCAAAAGGCCACAAAGGCTGGGGCGGCGGGATCGAGGAGGGGACGGCGGCGCAGTTTGCCAACTATGTCCAGTCGGTCGAGGTCTTCCAGGTGGAGCTTGCCACCTGCTTTTTGTTGTAGGCCGCAGCCGGCTTACCGGAGACAATGGAAGCCCAACCTTTGCTCCCTGCAGGTGCCTTCTTTTGACAAGGTACTCATTGATGGCCGCGCAAGGGTGGTGTGCGCGGAGTACGTGCTCAAGTTCCTGCACAAGGAGTCTGTAGTCTTTGTCCATGACTTCACCCCCCGAAGCGGGTATCACGAGCCCATCGAGCGCTACTACAGCAAGGTGGGTGCGCTGGACTGAGCTAGCTTGCATACACGCGGCCTCTGATGATGCAGGCAAGCCAGCTGGGGCTGAGGGCCCTGCCGCGGCTGCGCAGGTGCTGCAGACTTTTGAGGGCCAGACGCTGGCGGTTTTCCGGCCGACCGAAGAGGCGCTGAAGATGGCGGCCGCGGGCGAAATCCTCACCGACTTTGAGAGCGAGCCAGTCTGACACGCTGGGGGTTGCATGAAGCCTGCGAAACCCCTGTCTGCATGAAGGGGGGCGCAGCTTGGCGGAGCAGGGCTGCGTTGGGCTCCACAGGCGCGAGTACGTTCGTGCAGCGTCATTGTATGCTGTAGCAAGGATTTTCCCCTTTAGTTTCCTGTTCTCAGGTTATTAGTGAACTCGTCCAGGAAAGGAAAGACGAGAGTGGTAAAAGCGTGCATTTCAGCAGTTAAGCGCAGGCCGGCAAAGCAGAGCAAAAAGGAAGCAAAATAACCATTGCTCTGCGGAAGAAAGAAAGAGCGCTGTCAGTGCACCGCCTGGACGAAGCTGTAGGGCTGTTGCTTGGACTTGCGCCACATCTCCGCGGCCCGCTGCGCACGCCCCACCACCATCGCCTGCAAGCTAGCGCCTTTGCTCAAGGTCTCCTCGAGTCGAGGAGCTTCGCATCACCAGACGGGCTCGCCACCAAACACGGACCTGAAGAACAGCGCTCCCTGCGAACCTGTCCCGCAGGCTCGTGAGCTTGGCGCGGCCCGCTGCCAGGTTCTGCGCCTGCCGCTGTGCCAGGCCCGAGCTGGCAAAGCTGGTGCGCAGCCGGCTGTACGCGCTTGCCTTTGAACCACTGGCCGCAGGCTTGAGCGCGAGTGCGGGCGCCGGTCTGGCCGGCTGCAGCCTGCGCGCCAGCAGACCTGGCTTCCTTCCTATTATGACCTGGCGTCAGGCGAGGCAGGCCTCGGCCACGGGACAGCGCGCATACCTTGAGGGCAGCTGGGAGAGGTACTGCAGCGCCGGGCTCGCGGGTTGCCTGGGGTATAGGTGCAAGAAACGAGTGGGGAGCCGGAATCCGCTGCGCACGATGCCCTCAATTTGCCGCCGAGAGGCCGGCTTGTCCCTGGTGAGGTACCTGCGCAGCAACACAGCTAAGTAGTGGTACGCCGCAAGCACGCGCGTCGTAGCCAGGAACGAGAGACAGAGAACCCACCTAGCGGCCTTCTGGACTCGCCTATAGAGCCGTGGGAAGCCGTACAAGTAGCCAGCCGTCAGCACGACCGCCTTCTTGCCTAAAGAAAGTAAAACGAGCTTGCCCCACAGCGGGATGGCGACCGCCTCTGCAGGCATCTATAGCATGTGCCTGGTCAGCAAGGATTGGCGCTGCGAAGATGCGGCCTTACGAGACAAGAGAACACTGGGCAGCACTTCTGCAGCTAGCAGGACACATGAGGTTCAGGTGCTGGGTCGTGAGCAGGTCCTGTGAATCTAGGGCATCTGGCGCCCATGGATGCACCGCCTCATCCTCAATCCCCATCCCCTGGATCAGGATGGTTTTCAAAGGCTTACAAAGCTTTGCGCAGCGCCTGAGGGATTGTTTCCAAAACTTGGCTCGGCAGCGCAGCATGTTCGGCCCACGTCCGGAGGGCCAGCAGGCCAGCAGGGCTGTAGGTCTGTTTTTTGGGCCTGGACAGCTCTGTTGATGTAGGCTCGGGCTGGGCGAGGGCAGACGCGTCGCTCAGCTCCCGCTCCAGCGACGAACGCAGCGCTGCCAGCCTGTGAGAACGCAAGGCAGCCTCAGCTTCAAGGTTTGGGCACACGTGGAACAAGCCAGGGGCAGATGGCGAAGAGAAGCAAGGCGTGCCTGCCCCGTTCTGCAGCGTCCAGCGAAGGGCTCTGCAGCAGGTCATTTGCAATCTGTAGTGCCGCCAACGTTTCCCCGCACCCAGCCAGCGCCGCTACAGCTGCCGCGTACTTCCCGCCTGCACCCAGGCAGCAACTCCCTTACTCCGCCAGCCAGCCATGCATGAGTCAGCTCGGCCTGGGCTTCTGTCAGGACGCACCCCGGAGCAGCGCCTCTGCCGCCGGCGCCAGCAGCCCCGCGGCCTCCAACTGCTCGCCCCACTCCGCCTGCAGCTCGCGCAGCCGCGGGTCGCCCGGCAGCAGGCGCAGCTGCGCGGCCGCCACCGCCTCCCGCAGCAGCCCCGCCCGCCGGTAGAGCGCCAGCGCGCCCGCCAGGTCCCCCACCGCCAGCAGGTGCAGCGCCGCCATCTGGGGCTCGCCTGGGCGCACAACAGGCAGCCGCATGAGCCGGCTGCTGTCGCCACATGCGGAGCGCAGCATGGGGGCACGCGCGCATCGCGCACCCGACGCCTCCAGCCGGGCCGCGTACGCCTTGGAGGCGGCCACCCAGGCGGGCCGGCCCGCCTGCGCTGCCATGCTGACGAAATCGGCGGTCAGGCAGTCTGCGTCGATGACGGTCCGCAGCGCGCCCGCCACGTTGCCACGCAGCAGCTCCAGGGCCGCCAGGCGCTGCGCCTGACTGGCGCCAAAGGGCACTGCTGCCAGCAGCCGGGGGTTCAGGCCCCCGAGTGGTGTGCCCTGCTGCCGAGCTGCAGCTGCGCTCGCTGGGCCCGGGAGCCCACCCTGATGGCAGGCGTCGATGTATCCCTGCAGGCTGGCGCCCGCCTGCAGGGGCTGTTGGCCGGCCTCCGAGCCCGAGCTCGCCAGCTGCGCAGCCGTCTGCAGGCACGCCTCCAGCGCCGCCTGCGCCGCAAGAGCATGCTGTCGAGCTCGTCTGCCCTGTGTTGACACTGGCCATGCGCCGATGAGTCAACAGGGGGGCGCACTGCAGCGTCGGCAGGGTCCCCGGGCTGCAGCGGCAGGAGCAGGGGGCGGGCGCCCAGCGTCGGATCCTTCCTCTTCTTGCCGCTGGCCGCCGGCACGGTTGCAGGTCCGACGCCAGCGGTCGTGGCCTCTGCCTTTGCAGCGCCTGCGAGCACCCCGTGGCTGGTGGGGGATGCCAAGTGTCGTTGCGTGATTACGCCTCGGGGGATGCAAGCGCACCCGCGCCTGTCGCCTGCTGCCCTGGCGATGCCCCCTCGGCTGCGACGGGCGACTTGGCTGCAGTGGTCTGCGGCTGCCGGTCGCCCGAAGGCCCAGCGCCGCTCGGAGCGGGCTCCTGCCGGTGCCTCTCGGTCAGCTGCCGCAGCAGTCGGCCCAGCTGCTGGTCCATGCCGCCCAGCACGGCGGCCGAACTGCCGCGGCAGAATTGCGCCGAGGCGTCCAGCAAGCCGCGGGCAGCCCCTTCTGCAAAGCTGCCATCCTCCTGCCCGGCCCGCACAGTGCTGCTCGCTGCCTCTGGCGCGCCGTGCGCTGACCCGGGGGCTGCTGGCTCGTCCCCAGCGGCTGGGGCCTCCTGGCCGTGTCGCTCTTCCAGCTGCGCGAGCAGGGCCTGCTTGGCAGCCGCCAGCGCGGCCTCCGGCGCCTCAGGCTCCGCGCGGGCGATGGCGGCGGCGTCTTCAGCCGAGCCACGTGCCGCGCCTGCAGCAGAAGCCTTGCAGTCACGCTGCTGCTGGCCATGCCGGCAAGTGCGCATGCGCGGGGCCAGCAGCCTCTGGCCTGGTGCGGCAGCCACGTCCCACGCGCGCACGGTCTGGTCCTCCGCGCCCGACAGCAGGCGGCCCGGCTCATCCGGGCTCCAGCAGAGGGTCTGGACCGCCGCACTGTGGCCGCCGAGCCGGTGCAGCGGCTGCATGCCGGGCTGCGTGGCCAGCACCTGCAGGCGCTGTCGCGCGTGAGGCCGCGAAAGCGGTGCGGGCGTGAAGCGAGCACAGCAGCAGCAGCAGCAGCAGGAGACGTGCATGGATGTGCTTGTCGGCTGTAGCGACCGCCAGCAGCCCCGCCTGGCTCCAGGCGAGCGCTGTGGGCTGGTCGCCAAGGAAGCAGGGTGCAGAGGCGTGGGCGAGAGTGGCCTCCTCCTCAACCCTTCCCGTCCTGCAGACCACGATCCCGGGCGGCTCCTCAGCCTGCTCGGCTGCTGAAGAGGCGCAGGTGACGGCCGGCAACGAGCGCCACCTGTGCTCAAAGCCGCGGACGCAGGCCACGCAGCCGTCGGCGTGCGCCACCGCAAGGCCCGCCGGCTGCGCTGCCAAGTGCACGACGGCAGCTGCGTGGCTCAGCATGCGGCCCAGGACCCGGCCAGCAGGCGTCCCTTGCGCGCCAGACTCGCAGCTCAGGGCGACGGCGCTGATCCTGCCGTCCGCATGACCCAGCGCCAGCCAGTCCGCAGCTGCCGCCATGGCCAGGGCGGGCGCGCATCCCGCCAGCCTGCAGGCACCAGTCGCATGAGGATCACGACGCATGGTGCGAGAGGTATGCAACTGCAACCCTGGAAGGGCGGCCTGCGCCGCACCCCGGTGCCGCTTCAGACAGCTTCACGGGCGCAGGTGTTGGCGCAGGCTTGGCCTTGCCCTGCGCTGCTGCGCCGCTGGCTGGCAGGGCGGCGCACGGCCACAGCAGCACCTGGCCGCCCTCGCACAGGCTGACCAGCAGCCACGCAGGCTGGGAGGTGCGCAGCCACTGCAGGCACCTGCTTGGCAGGCTTGCCGGCTCAGTGCGCGCACAGCAGCGCCGCAACCGAGCTCTGGCAGCCCGAGCCTGAACATGAGCACCTGACGGGCGCCTGGTGGCGGACCGCAGCCAGGCTGCACAGCCCGCGGCCGGCGTCGCACAGCCCAACCTCTCCGCTGGCGCAGCCGAGCGCCAGGCAGCCGTCCGGCGCCCAGGCGAGCGCGGTGGCGGCGGCAGCCAGCCCGCGCCAGACGAGGGCCGCCTCGGCCGCGGCGCCGCCCCACCACAGCCGCAGCGTCTGGTCGCCGCAGCCCAGCGCCCAGCGGCCGCCTCGCAAAGCGGCCAGGCAGCTGGCGTGCCCGCCCAGGCCGGCCAGCCGCCACGCCACCTGGCCAGAGCTCATCGCGGTCAGCGGACAGTCTGAGGGCGCACAGTCGCCGTGGTGGCAATCGGGAGACCGCACCTTGGCTGCCGGCCAGTCGAGGCTCGCGCCCCGGCCAGGAACGGACCAGAGCAGCAGGCAACGGTCCATGGAGGCTGTCGCCAGCAGCGCGCCCTGCACAGCCGGCAGCTGGCCTGACGGTCCACACTTGCCTGCCGCTTCCGCAGGCTCGGCCGGCTCGCTGACGCCGCCACCCATATCACTGCGGCTGGGCTGGGGGATGGCGACGATGGTGAACACGCTGCGGTTGTGGCCGGGCGGCAGCGCCACGGGCGCCGCTGGTACTGCGCCTGCCGCCGTCGGGACCTCCCAACCATGCAGCTGCCCTGCACACGCACGTGCTTTGTGCCCCTGCATCACTGGCGCAAGCAACATTGTGGCTTGCTGGTGTGAAGACGAGGAGCTACCCGCGTAGGAGGCTGTCACCAGCGCCAGGCTGCCTGCTGCACATGGCTCCTGGTCTATCAATGTTGCCGCCAGCCAGAGGCGCGAGCGCTGCGCCTTGCTGAGGCCGCCGTGGGGTGGCGGCAGGTCCAACGCACACAAAAATTGGCTGCTGGTGCGTCCTTCTTCCGTCCTGTGGACCAAGCGGCATGGCATTGGCGAGGGTGCCACCAGTGCTGAGCAAGCAGTGGGTTCTTGGGGTGCTGATTCGCACCACAGACGAGAGACCAGCAGCCTGCCATCAGCAGCCCCAGATACGACGATGCCGACCGACTCCGCGACAGTGGAGCTGCTGCCACCAAGTACCCTCCAACAGAGGCACTGCACCTCTGCAGCATTCCGCGCAAGCTGCAAGGCGTCCCCGGTGGCGCCGACGGCTGTGACTGTTCCGTCAGCCCTCCCAGCAGCAACCTCGAGGGAAGTGCCCGTCAAAATGGTGAGGCATGACACCGGCGCCTGCCCAGCTAGCAGCGGCACCAGCTTGCGCTCATCCAGGGACCAGCGCTGGAGGCAGCCACGTTTGTCGCCAATGTAGGCCACACCTCTGCATGCCAGCGGCTGGTAAAGAACTCCTTTCCGGCCTGGCTAAGAATCACTGCTCGGACCTCAACAGCAAAGCTCACCGATGCACGGCCAGAGCAGCTGGCTCGGCCGGGCCCTGCTGCTTCTTGATCACGCCCAGGCAGCTGCGTGCGTGCGGGTCCCACAGGCGCAAGGTGCAGTCGGCCGCGCCAGAGACCAGCACGGTTTGATCTGAGGGCAGCCTCCCAAACGCAACCGCCGTCACCCTGCAGCGCAGCAGACGTGCTATTCACCCGGCTGCTCGCTGAGACTTTGAGGGCAGAGGCACCCCACAGGGCAGGCTTGCCTGTTGCTGTGCCCGTGGAGAAGGCCCAGCACCGCCTGCGTTCGCAAACAGGCGAGCACTATCGCGTTTCGAGCGGCGTAGGCAAGAAGATGACCGTCCGCGGAGACGGCAGCGACGTGGGCTCCATACCTGCGGCCCGTGCATGCCGGCCCGGTTTTCAATCGAATGCGTTGGAAGTGGCTTTGGCCGGAAAAACTTGCTTTTGAGCTGCGCAGATTAGCCTGGCGGGGTGGAGGTCAAGCCAGTTCAGGCCGATCAGGCGTGCATGGCGCACCAGTTCGGCGAAGGGGGCAGCAGCACCTCGCCCATCACTCAACCACCGGGGACGCGGCGCCACCTCATTTCATCTCGGCTCCAGCGCTACCAGCTCAGGTGCCGTGCGTTCTCATTGACACGACTTGCACCACGGCTCTCTTCTGCAGAGTGGCTGGGTGCTAGGGATGGGCCCTACGGCGTAGAGACTGTACGATGGCCTATACGAATACTCGTCGAAACGTATAGTATGGGGCGAAACTCCCCGTATTTGCCCCGTATATACGGCCGAACCGTACCGTATCCGGCTAAACTCGGCACAGGCAAAAACTTGCGCCAAACTGCTCCGCGAGAGTCGAAACCGCAGTGGCTCATCGCCAGCTTTCGAGATCTAGCGCTTTCTGCAGGTGGCATGCGGTTAGGACTCGCCTGGAAGCAAGAAAACGGCGGCTTGGCCGGCCTCATCAAGCATCCCAGAGATGCATGGAGACACTGAACGGAGGAAAGCATTCCTCTTGGCTTATAAAGCCAGCCCGACTGCAATTTCTTCTTGCCCCGCTTCGATGACTGGTGCGCTGTCCAGGAAAAGTGCGTCAACATCCCGCCTAGCGAGCCCCCCATGCGCGCAATCCAGCTCGTTACAGCGAAATTGACGCCCCGCCGCCCTCCTTCTGTACCTCTGGAGGTTACATCTCTATCTGATGAAGCGCCCAGCGCCATATTGGGCAGAATTGGCGCCTCCTGCGCTCAAACAGTGTCGCATGACCCATCGTACTGTATCGTATTCAGCAAGCCAGCGAGGAGGCCCAGTAATACGACCCAGAAGACGTATGTACAGTACACCGTCCAGGCGTATCGTATGGGAGGGCCGAATACGGCGGTGGTCCCATCCCTACTGGGTGCTACTGCTGATTGGGAGGAGGCTCTCAAATTGTGCCAAACTGGGCCAGCACATCTGTGACGAGTATCAGATATGAGATGGTCTAGGCAGCATCATTATGCAGCCGCACGCCAGCATGAAATGTCCTCCTGTGATGTGATGTCGTTCCGCTAAGAAGCACACTCTGCCACAAGGCAGTGAACCCAAGATTTCAAGTGTTGATGTAAGCAGCAAGATTAGGAAGCACACCTACCAGAGCGAAGTTGCCTGGAACGCGAGGACACTCAGAAAGGACTTATTGCAGTTCTCCTCTGGGCCACCGCCCGCAAGCTCATAATCCAACACAAGAGTCCAGCAGGGGGAAACATACAAGAGGCAGCTAACATGTACCAACAACAAAAGCAGGATAAGAGCTGCAGGCGCTCCTCACATATCAATGAAGTTTGGTCCAGAAAATAGCATCAGCCACAGCCGCTCAATAACGTAACCGTTGATGTCAAAAGCGGTTGATGTCTCCAGCAGCCGTGTGTACACCTGCTTGGAGTGCTGCACCGCCCTGGACCGCTCAAAGCCCAGCTGCGATCCGTACGCGAACGAGCCCTGCAACGCCCAGACTCTCATCAGCAATCATCCACAAGTGGAAGACTGGCCCACAGGGACAGGGACAAAGACCCTGGATATCAACGGATGCAAGCAGAGCCCACCACTTCCAGGTCCTCTGGAATCCAATCTGGCAGACCAATGAGCTTGCAATGATGGCGGATGAGGTTGGTGCCAGGTGGCAGTTGGTAATTCTCTCGGTACAGCCTTTGAATAGCGAGGGTGCCATCATCTGCAGACATGGACTCAGAGTTGTTTGCATGCGAGGTGGTTGGGAGCGGAGGGCGAGACTCAGCAGGAAGGAAGGGCGCGCCGTGGAACCTGCACAGCAAGGAGCCAAATTGGTGAGATTGGGTGAGCAGCCACCACAGGATCGGGGAGCTTGGGCTGCTGGTCGACTCAGTTGGCTCACCAGACGCTGTCCATGGTGCGGGTGCTCAAACGCTCGCTGCGATACCATGGGTGTCTGCCAGAGGATTCAACTGTGGCGGCACAGCCACGAATTGCTCGTTGTCAGGCCATGCTCGGGGCAGACACCTCCTGCTCAAGACAGGGGAGAGAGCTGGAGACCCACAATCTGCCAGGGGCGTGTGGTCTCGCTTGAAAACACGGCTCATCGTCTGCACGCCGCCCAGCAGCCAGGGACTGTTCAGCAGCTCCAGATAAAACTCGTTGTGACCAAAGGGGTCCCCCTGCGCTGCAGCAGTCCAGCTCAGCGGCTTTTTGTAGAATCTCAGTCACGTCTGGTGGCAGGTGAGTGGGAGCTGTGGGGGTCCGCGCCTGGCTGAAGACGGTATATTCGGCCAGCGTGTCGTAGCGGTTGACGAGGTGCCATGCAAAGGAGTGCGACTCACGCCCGACGTTCGGCAGCTCAATAACAGTCCAGGAGCGGTTGTGTGGCGGCGACGGCAATGGGTGTTCATTACCCCCCTGCAGAACAACCCGAGCGCCTGAGCGAGGCCTACAAAGCAGCAGGAGCCTCCTTGCCGGGGGAAAATTGGGACGGGGAAAATTGGGACGAAGGTAGGGAGGACCTTGTCATACACCGTTATCTCATATATTGGAGACACGTCCTTCAGCCACTCCAGCGGCTCGTTATACCTGTGTGATCGCCGTGATGATTTTGGTACGCCAGAGGGGAGAGGAGGGAGGGGAGGAAGGGAAGGCAAGCAAGATTTCTTGAGAACGCACCGAGCAACCACCAGCTCGTACGCGCTGCCGCCGGCGGCGGAACGCCTGTTTCCGGCGTTGTGCTGCTGCTCACGGTAGTGGGAGGCTCCCTCGCTCATTGGCTCCCCAGGTCGCTCCTGGTGCTGGTGCATCCTGACGTGCACGTCAGGTTGCACATCCCTGCTGCTGGGCTCTCGCCGCCTTCCTGCAAAGCAGACGAAGGCATTGTATTCGGCAATGCGGCACTTTATGATGTGGCGGGCTGTTGTGCCCCCAAAATGAGGAGAGAAGGGTGGCCACTCACTTGTGGCGTCAAAGCGCCTTCCGGCGAGGCAAGGCGCGCAAAGCAGGGCAAGCAAGGGCGGCAGCAACAGTGACACGCGGGCCAGCGCCATGCTGAAGGCGACCAACGGGATCTGTACTCTGCGCGTCCTGCTTGATGCTTGACTTGCGCAGTCCCTTGGGTGGTTCCGCCGAGCAGGGACTCGATTCAGAGGTATAAAAAGGCTCGGAAAGGCCAATCCCAGGTCCCGTCGACTGACGACCGAGAACCGAGTCTGCACGCCCGCGCCTTCAAGCTCCACCACGCGCGCGCGCCAAAAAATTGAACGTGGCAGGACGGCGTTAATATGGAACGGAATGGAAAACGACACAAAACTCACTCAACACTCAACACTCTCTCAAGAGCAAGCCAAGAGCAAGCCAGGCTGGCCATTGGCCTGCACTGTTTGAGGCGCTGCACCCTGCGCCGCTGCTGCCCTGAATCGAGTGCTTACACTCCAGATTAATTGGCAACTGGCTGCTCTCGGCTTACCACGAACGCCGTCGCGGATATTTGGAAACATTTTTCCAGGCGCTCGCATTGGAAGGAAAACATGCTTTCAATTGGACTTCAACTACTCCTCCCATCAGTGCTGGGAGTCAGCACCCTCGGCTCAGCTTTGGTCACACACCGCTAGCAAGCCAATCCATACATTTGCTTGTCTGTACATTTACTTGTCTGGTCAAAGCTGGCATTTTCTTGCACTGCAGAGTTGATCATCCATCATCCGGCTTGTTCACCCGCCCACATATAGGTCCAAAATTCTATGCGCATGCCGGTTTGAGCAACACACGGTCGGCAGGTATTGCCAAGCTGCCGATCTGCAGGCGCCGGGGGGGCTGTGGCGGCAGCGTTGGACTGGTGCACCTCTTCCTGCACATTATGAAATTAGACCGGCCGCTCGTCCTAATGCACGACAGTTGCCTATTGCCTGCACGCTCCAACCACTGGCTTTTGGATTTGTTTCGAAATTGGGCGCCCACGTACCCCGGAATTCAAAGTTGGGCGCCCACGACTCTTACCCCTGAAAGCGCGCGAACTTTGAACCGAAAACGACCCGCGCTTGATAGTTCGTCTAGAAGCGGCAGAGGCACATTCCAGCCGCCATCAGCTCGCCCGCTCGCGATAGTGTCCGAGCGTGGATAGACGATGGCCTACGCGAGCCTGATCGCTGCGCAACGCCCCATGGCGACCGCGTTGCTGATGCTTCTGCTGGGCGCCGGCGCACTGCAGCTGGCGCAGGCGGCGCGGGCGCATGTGGTCGTCAGCCGCGAGGTGGAGTACCTGTCGGGCGGTGCCTGCCCGATCCACAACCCCAAGCTGGCCGCCTGGATTCGTGACCAGCTCGCCGCGGTGAGCCCCGTCCGGCTGCTCTTTGATTGTAGCTTTTGTCCCCCTGATTGCATAACTCTGCTGTGGCTTGTTTCGTGTCGGGGCGTGCTGTGATTGGAGGCACAGGGGGAGTGGGATGCGCCATCCCGCGTTTTTTCCCTGGAGGCAGCAGGATAAGCGGGACGCACCATCCCGCGTCCCCTTTTCTCTTCCCCGCTCTTAGAAGAGCGAATTGACTTCTCCCTGCTGCGGCTTCATTGCAGGGCGCGCCCATCATCCCGCAGAGCACGGACTTTGACTCGTTCGTCCTCGAGGTCAGGGACGGCCTGGAGAAGCACCACCTTCCTCAGCGTGCGGTGCATCATCTTTTCTCCGACCAGTCGGATTTCCACCCCACCTGCGCCGGGCAGTGGATGGAGTTCGGCGTCTTCAATGGCGATACCGCCAACCTTGCAGCACGTGCCCGCTCGAAGTACTGCAAGAACCGGTTCGACACCAACCTTCAGTTGAACTGGCATACTACCAATCGCTACCGGGCAAGTCTTTGATAGAGACGTCTCCTTTCCTGTGCAGCTGCCCGCCGCTTTTCGGCTTTGACACCTTCACAGGTGCGCTGACGGCACCAAATCGTCGGAATCCTGAACTGTGCCAAGACCTTCTTGCCGCTGCTGTCTCAGTCTTTATTTGGAAATCATTCTGCAGGCCTGCCAGAGAAGTGGGAGCGGGATGACAGCTCCAACTTTGCTGCCAACACATTTGACCGTGGAGGCCGTTTCCCTCCGGTAGGGGATCTCTTCGCTGCTGCCCCGTTTGCTGGAGCATGCAAATCAGTCGTGCTGACTGGGGCATGGGCCAATGCAGGTGGAATCCAATGTGCAGCTGGTCAAGGGCCTGTTCTCTGACAGCTTACCCCAATTCCTGAAGGAACAGTCCAAATTTGCGGGCGCCAACCAGACAGTCTCTTATCTGCACATTGACTGCGATCTGTACGCCGGCAGCCGTGACGCTTTTGAGAACCTCAGCGACCACATCGAGCCAGGCACCGTCATCGTCTTTGATGAGCTGGTACGTTGCCTGCGCGTACGGTTACTGCAGTCCAACCTAGCCTACTTTAAGCATGGTGGCTTCATGTGCGGGACCAGGCATGTGCGCCTTGCCGCAGCCGGGCCACTGATAATGATGTCTGGCTCTGCAGGTCAACTATGCCAAGTTCCGTGACCACGAGATCAAGGCGTTCTGGGAGTGGCTGCAAGCTAGTGGTGCCAAGGTGCTGCCGTACGGCATCCTTGGGCCGCTGCCTGGCAAGAGCTACGCCGTGGATCTTGACCTTCAGACTGGTGAACACGACTGGTGCGCGAATGCCCGATTTAAATGCGCTATCCAATGGCTGCACATTGGTTGTCGCTAATCAGCGCCTTGCAACATGTAGGTTCACTCAGTCAACAGTATTTGTGGTCGTCAGCAAGCCTGCGGCAGCACACCACTAGAAGTGGCGCGATCTACCACGCTTGCCACAGGCAAGGTGAAGCCAAGGCAGGGCGTCACTTAGCCGCCGTGCAACTGTTTGTGCCTTTTGAGAGATTATGCAGCGAGACGCCATGGCCTCCTCCGGCCAGCTCCTCACTTCCCCCCTTCTTCCCTGCCTGGCCAGAGTGGAAGCTATTATCTCGGGCGAATGACTGGCTATTATAACATCTGTAGCCCCAGGTTGCGGAAAAACTATTGTCTGGCCTGCGCTTGGTGGCACTTTGCGGTGGCACTGCTGCATTTGTGGTGTGTTTACATCACGCTGTAACGTGGCTGGTACTGCCTAAGCAAGCTGCATATCTGTGCGACTCTTCATCCTCTCCTGCGCCTGCAACTTTCAGCACCGGCGGGCGCACGACAAGGCAGAGCAGGCTAGATGCCCATAGGCCTACGTGGTGGGCAAACCATTTGGTATGAAACGTGCAGAGGGATACACCAGGTGAAGGGGGGAACACGTGCGTGGGCAGATATCAACGGTCTAGATGGGTGCAAGCAGCTGGCTGGGTGTTCAAGGGTAGAGCTTTCGGTGAGCACCTCCTCAAAATGGGCGCCGACAGCCGGCGGCGTTGACACCTAGCTACAGGGCAAAAGTCCGTAGACGAAAGGGCGTCAGAGGAGGGGGATTCAGTGCTCACTGATACAGCTGGGCAAGCAGGACATGGCGGCCACGCCTCGTGGCCAAAGACGACGGGCTGACGGCTGACGGTGGCGAGGAGAATCCTAAATAGTAAGTAAATAAATGAACGCCGGTGGGCGTGGTGACGAGGCAAGCCAGATCACTGGCTTGCCCCGGCCCCCGCCTGGGGGCGCTGGCCCTGGGGCCGGCGCCTGTAGGGAGGGCGAGATGAGGAGGGTCCTAAAAGAAACGCGGGCTTTCCTATTTCAAACTTTACCACAATTAAGACGACCGGTACGTGCGTGCCGACCCAGGCGATCGAGCGCTTGGAGCGGATGGATATGCGAGCAGACGGGCGGCCAGCGAGCTGAGGTTGCAGCTGCTGATCTTGGGACGAGCCGGGATGGCAGCGCGATGGCCTGCACGGGTGGGCTTCTCGAGCCCCGAAACAATGGAACCGCGGAAATTGATGCCATGGGCCGTCAGAGTCCTCGCTAAGCACCCTTTGTGCCCTTGGATGGCACGACAAATCAATGCCGAATTCCCAGCGACTTGCAGCGCGCTGACGATTCGCTGGCAGCCCACATTGGGCTGTCGTGCCGCAGTCAAGTGGCTGGTTTGCAATCGCAGGCTTTTGTCCCGCCGCTGGCGTGCATCGCCCTGCTGCTGCCGCCGTGGCTGGCCGCGGCTGGTGACATTCCCAACTCCATAAAGTGGCTGAAGATTCCAGGTGAGAGCAGTCTACTTGCTGCAACAAGCGCAGGTGGACATCAGGTGCCTGAGCCTGGGGCTCGTCCTGACGCAGAGGACAAGGAGGGGCGGCAGGACCAGCGGTACCATTCTCCGCGTTGTTGCTACGCATCCGACTGCCTACTGCAGGACAGGTGCAAGGCAGCCCGAGTCTTTGGGGGGCCCTGGCAATCAACTTTGTAGCTGACTACAAGGAGGGCCTCCTGCAGGGGGCAGTATGCGTTTGTGACGACGCTGCGCAGCCCGGAATACATGGTCATGCTGCGCGAGCTGCACTGCTCGCTGCAGCGCTTCAACCCGGGCGCCCGCCTGATCGTGGCCTCCGTGCCGGGCGACCTGAACGCGAGTGTGGTGGAGGAGGTGAAGAGCATGGCCGAGTATCGCGAGCTGGAGGACCTGGCAATCAAGAACAACTGGTGCCCGTTCAGGCCACCTAATGCGTTCTGGGTTTGCATGCTGCTGGGGCTCTTACATAAAGGCAACGTCCATGCCGACCACAGGATCGAGCGCTTCAGTCGCAACTGGGTCAAGCTGCGCGTGTGGGACTGGGTGGACCTGGACGCAGTCATCATGCTGGACGCTGACACGGTCGTCTACGGGGAGCTGACGCACCTCTTCCACCTGCCGACAGACTTTGCCATGGCACGCGACAATGGGCTTGGCGTGGACGCCACCAACGGTGCCGTCCTCGCCCAGAGCACTCTCCTGGACTGCAGCCTGCAGCTGGAAGATGATGGAAAGGGAGGGGCTCGCTGCTGGCCGCAGGCGGCTTCATTTTCTTGCGCCCATGCCGCGGTGTCGCGCAGCACATGGTGCGCCTCGTGCAGGAAAAGGAGGAGCTGCAGTTCCGCAACAAGTTTGCTGAGCAGGACTTTCTGGAGTGGTCCGCCTCCCTCCTGCTGCTGCCGTCCAACTCCTGCTGTCACGGGGAATGCTCATTGGCTGGCCGGCGGCGGCGGCAGGTACTTCAAGTTTGCAGGCATGCGACTGAGCAGCATGTACAATTCGGAGAGCGAGCTGCTGCGCGTGACCGACCACACAACAACAGGCGGCGGCAAGCCCCTGGTCGTGCACTTTTCCTTTGACAAGCCGTTCGACATGGCGCCCGACGACCCCCGCTGGCGCTACCTGTGCCACCGTCCGCAGCAGATGCAGGCGGAGGCCGAGGTCCAGCGGAGGAACGCGCTCAACCAGGAGCTCAGGCGTCTGGTGGTCCGCCAGCGCCTGCGTGGCTTCCTGGCGGGCGACAGCAGCGGGGGCCAGCAGGCTGCGCACGCAGAGTGAGAACAGCAGGGCATGTTGCCACTGGCGCGCCTAGTCTAGGAAGTGCTGCTGGCCTGATCCGGTTTGCTGCTCTCGTTGTTCCCTGGTCCATCGTTGGTAGGCTTCTGCAGCGTGCAAGATGACTTACGCCAGGCTGCGTTTCATGGCCAAATGTGCATGCTTATGCCGGCGGGGCCCTGGTGGATCAATCAATCACCCATTCCTTGTTTGCTGGGCCTGCTTTGCCGCCCGCCAGGCATTGCAGCAGGCCCCCGTTGCACCTGGACTGGCTCACACATGCGCTAAGGCTTTAACTCTCTCGACAAGCACCTCGAGTGCACCTGAGCAGTTGCCCCGAAGCTCGGTGGAATGCGTTGGCAGGATTGAGTGACCGGTGCTCGCTAGGCGGCGCGGATGCTGGGGTCGGCGCGGAGGCGCGGCCTTGGGCTGCTCTCCGCGGCGACGGCCGAGCAGAGCGGCCTGCTGCAGGCGAGTTCGCGCTGTTCATGATTGCAAGAGCACCAGGCTTGGAATATTCAGGCTTGTAGCAGTCGCATCGGCCTGATGAGCATGCCGCTTTTGCTTGCAGGCGCTTCGACAAGGCGCCAGCAGAGAGGGCTTGTTTCCGGCCTGTAGTGCCAGTGCAAGGTGAGGACGTGCCCTGGGCCATTTTTTTGCCTGCCATAGTGAGGAGCGTTTGGAGACTACCAAGCTTTGGCCAAGACGCCGTGCAGCAGCGGCGCTCGAACTGATGGCCGGCACCTGGACTGCAGAGGCTACCAGGCTTTGGCCAGGACGCCGTGCAGCAGCAGCGGCAGCAGTGGCTTGCGGGCCACCCCAAAGGTGCCAGTGGATGGCCCGCCCAGTCGCGGTTTCGCTTCGCCCAAGCTTGCGGGGGCGGAGGCCGGCCCTTCTGGCAGGCAAGACGAAGCAGCGTCCCAGCGACAGCCCGCGGCTGCCAACAAGCGGCTGCGAGGCGCTGCTCAGACGCCGGCAGTCATTCCGCAGCGGCAGCAGTTGCGTGTGGCGCCCATCAGCCCCAACCTGCTGGCAGAGCCATTCAGGTCCACTTTCTCAAGAGCTGCTCCTGCCAGCTCCCGGTGCTTGGATTTCGGCTCAGCAGGAGGCCCCATGCCAGCAGGGGCGAGCCGCCGCCGCTGCCGTGGTCGGCCTACCTGACGCCGGCCGGCTGGAAGCAGCGCTGGAAGCGCCTGCTGGGCGGCGCCAAGTCGGTGTACACCGTGGCCAAGTGCCGGCGAGGCCTGCCGGGCTTTGACCTCGCGGGCTTCAAGGCTGAGGCGCTGCGGCTGTACATCGACGTCAACAGGGCGCTCGCGGCCGCCGACCGGGGGGCCCTGCGCCACGTGCGCGTCTGCCAAGCCTGCCTGCAACCGGCCTGCCGGGCGGCCAATCCAGGGGTCAGGGCTGCGCCTGCTGCCCAGCCTGCCTGCTGCCCTCAGCGGCGTCTCTCCTGCCCCGCAGCTGGTCACGCCGGGCGAGCTGACGAACGTCAAGCGGCAGCTGCGCTCGCGTGCGGACGGCGGCTGGGCGCGCGTCGACTGGTCGCTGGCCGAGCAGCCGCCGCTGAGCGACCTGGAGCTCGTGCACGGCCGCCTGCTGGCGCTCGACCCCAAGGCACCAACCCTCCTCCGGTGCCTGCAGCCTCCGATCGCTGTCGCGCACCCTGCTGAGCGGCGTTTCCCCCCCCCCCCCCCCCCCCCCCCCCCCGGGCTGCTCGCAGAACGACAGCCTCACGTTCGCCCAGCTGACCGTCCGCTTCCGCGCCCGCCACCGATTCGCCGCCTACGACGCCCGCGGCAGGCCGGCCGCCGGCGACTGGGCGGCCGCCGTGCCCGTGCAGGACGTGTGGGTCTTTGAGCGCTCGCTGCAGGCGGCCCCACACTCTCGCTGGCGCCTGGCCGGCCGGCTGACCGGCATCCCGCCTGCGCCGCCACAGGCGCCCGGCTGGCGGCAGCGCCTGCGCGGGCTGCTGGGCGGTAGCAAACACTAGTTTTTGCAGACTGCGTTGGGAGCGAGTGCCAAGACCTCTGGTAGAACGACTGGTAGCTGTCTAGCGGTCGCATTACACGCGCACACATATAGTCCCAGACATTAAAAAAGCTGGAAAATTTTAAACTTCTCTCCCCTAGAGCCAAATCTTCAAAATGGGATGGCGTTGGTGATGGGCGCGTTGACTGCAGCCATGGCAGAAGCTTCGGCTCATTAGCTGTAGGCTAGTGAAGGGCTTGCGGCAGAGGCTTGCAGGAGCAGCACCGTGGACGACTGGGAACTCGAAAAGGCTGTTGCCGGTGGGCCTGTTGCAGCACCAGATGAGGGCTCCTGCAGAGGGGTAAGGAGGCATTATTGCAGGTCATCTGGCAACAGCAAACGCACAGGAATAAAGCGCACGCACGCACCAAGTGGCCAGCAAATAATGATGGCAACGATGGCGGCCAGGAAGGCCAGCGTTGGTCCCACTATCTTGCACCTGCATGGGTTGTCTGTCGTGCCAATCTACAAGCGATTGGTCTCGGGCTCAGGGCGTGCTTCCTCCCTGTGAGATATGTGAAGGAAGCAGGCATGCAGGACACCCCTGGCCGTAGGAAGGGGGACCGGAATGAGAACGCTGCCTGTATGCAGAGTGGAATGAACATCTTGCGGCCGACACCTGCGAGCAAAACGCTCCTGCTTAAGCGCTCCGAGGTGCGAAGCATCCGGCATGCCTCATTGTTCGCCACCGCACCTTTTCAGCGGGACGGGACTCCAGACTTTGACAGGTGCCAGGAAACAGAGGCTCTGCCTGGCGCTCAAAAGAAAGCTCGGTGCTTATGAAAGGCCGAAGGGGGCGAGCGTCGAGCTATTCGCTGTGCGACTTGCATTTGTTTCAGGCTCACTTTTTGAGCCGGGAGCAGACGATCAAGTTTGGTCCTTCTACGACTGGTCGACTGCTTGCAGAGCAGCATCTGCGGCGTGAGGCACGGTAATCGGACCACCGGTCTGGGGCCGGAGATGGCGCGCAGCTAGAGCAGCGGCAGGCGGCTGCATTTCAGTCAAGCCTGGCCCTGGCATAGCAGCGCCGCGGAGGCGGCGTCCCGGGGCCGCCGATCGCGGCCGTCCGGCCCGGCATGGAGGCGGCCTCAGAGCCCAGCCCCAGCGGCCGGGGTGCGGACGCGGGCGGGCGCGTTCGCGTCGTCATGGTCGGCTGCGGTGCTTCACATACCATCGCGCTGTTGAGTGCGTCCCCGCCTGGCGCAAGCCATTCCGAAGCCTCGCCGCTTATCCGGGCGCCAGGAACGAGCGCGGGCAAAGCTGCCTATACTTGCAGTTCCATGGCTCACATGGCGAGGCTGTCGAGTCCGAGCCTCGTCGGGAAGCGTTTAACTGCAGGATCATTGACAGCAGCTTGCACCGAGCACCTGCAGCTCCTGCAGCCTGCACGGCTGGAGCCGCCTGACGGCTCCTGGAATTGCCTCGCAGATACGGGCATGGTGGTGTCTTGGGGCAAGGGCGAGGACGGGCAGCTGGGCCACGGCGACGCGAACGAGCGCCTCTTCCCGCAGACCGTGCACGCGCTCACACAGGCGGGCGTCGACTCGGTCTACTGCGGCGCAGAGTACAGCGCAGCGATTTCGACTGCCAGCGACCAGGTCTTCAGCTGGGGCTGGTGCGCGTCCCGCCCGGCTGTCGGCCCCGCGTCCCGGTGGGGGGGCCGCCAGCCCAGCGGCGCCGCCGGGCGCGCAGGGGCGACTTTGGGCGGCTGGGCCACGGAGACCTGATGGACGTGTTCCTGCCCAAGCCGGTGGCCGCGCTGTCCGGCATCGGCGTCACCCGCCTGGCCTGCGGCGACACGCACACGCTGGCGATGACGGCGGACGGCCGGCTCTTTGCGTTTGGCCGCAACCAGAACGGCCAGCTGGGGCTGGGCACCGACCGCGACTCGCTCGCGCCGGTCGAGGTCGAGGCGCTGCGGGTGCGCCCCGCCCCGCCCGGTTCTCGTACAGAAGCGGCCCGGCCGGGGCGCGCAGCCGGCAAGCCCCCCTGCACGCGGCTCGCTGCAGGCGCACAGGGTGGTCGGCATCGCGTGCGGCGCGGAGCACTCGCTCGTCTGCACCGCCGCCGGCAAGGTCTTCGCCTGGGGCTGGGGCCGCTACGGCAACCTCGGCCTGGGCGAGCGCGCGGACCGGTGGGTGCCCTCCCTCGTGCCCGGCCTCGAGGCGGTCACCGTCAAGAAGGTCGCCTGCGGCTGGCGCCACTCGGTGCTCGTCGACGAGACCGGCCAGATCTGGACGTTCGGCTGGTCGCGCTACGGCCAGCTGGGCCACGGCGGCACCACGTGCGCCCCGCCCGCCCTCTGTCCGCAGGCCCCCGCCCCCGCCCGGCCGCCCCCCGGGCTGACGCGCCGCCGCGCCGCAGCGACGAGCCGCTGGCCAAGCGGGTGGCCGCGCTGGCCGGCACGCGCGTGGGCCTCATCTGCGGCGGCTGGCGCCACACGCTGGCCGCCGACGAGGACGGCAAGCTGTATGCGTGGGGCTGGAACAAGGCGCGCCCGCCGGCCGGCCGCCCACCCCCGCCGCTGCAAACCACCCCCCGGCACTGGGCGCATCGGTGTGAGGCGCCCGCCCGCTCGCAGTTTGGCCAGCTGGGCATCGGCAGTCGCGAGGACAAGAGCGTGCCGACGCGCGTGGTGGGGCCGCTGGAGGCCGCGGCCGTCGTCAGCCTGGCCTGCGGGTGGCGCCACAACTTTGCGGTGACGGCGGCCGGCGACGTCTTCTCCTGGGGCCGCGGCGGCAACGGCCAGCTGGGGCACGGCGACAACGACGACCTGTGAGCCGACGCGCCGCCGCCGCCCCCCGCGCGCAGCCCCACCCCTGCGGGCGGGCGTCGCCTGACCGCCTCGCACGGCCGGCCGCAGGGTCACGCCCAAGCTGATGACCGACCTGTCGGCTGCGACGATCGCGCCCGAGCAGATCTCCGCCCGCGGACCGCCGGCCTCGCAGGTGGGGCGCCAGCGGCGCAGCAGCAGCAGCACGTGTGCAAGGTCGATGCCAGTTCTCAGCGGCCGCGGCCGGTGCGCAGGGCGCCGCCTACATCCCCTTTGCCGACCGCTACGCGGTCGTGCCCGACCACGGCGGCGGCGAGCCGGGCTTTGCGGTGCCGGAGGTCGCGCAGCCGGAGGTCAAGCGCGCGCGCACGTGAAGCCGGCGCCCCCCCCCCCCCCCCCCCCCCCCC